>AWUE01016979.1:0-24846 GCA_001974825.2 Corchorus olitorius
TCATGCATGCAGAAAAGTAGATCTTAATGCTTGCTCTATGAGTTCTTCCTAGGGGGATGCTTGATTAGAAACATAGAAATTAGTTTTGGCAATGGTGCAGACGAAGTTTTATAGCATGTTGGAGGGTTGAGTATTCCTCTCCTATACCAATTATTCAAGTGGAGTTGTTTAAGATATTAAGAGGATTACTTTATTCCAATGAAAATTGATGTCTACGTCTTAGGCTATATATCGATTTGGGGTAATTTATGATTCTTAATTGATTGCAATTTAAGTCAAATTCATGCTTTGTGTCTATGATCCATGATTTATTTGATCAAAATAATTACCTAGAGGAAAAGAAGTATATTTTCAATTAATTGTATTTCTCAATTTATTTTCTAGATCTTTAGTTTAATTTTATTTAATTGTTTTCTAGTTTAGTTTAGTTATTTTGAAAAACCCATAAAAACCCCCTTTGGTAAGATTTTCTTTAGTATAATTTGGCTTTAATTTGTTTCCATCTTCTCTGTGGATTCGACCGCTACTTGCCCTAACTAATAGTTATAGGTTTGTGGGGATTTATCTTGTGGTTTGTTCTGCGACCGATCACTGGATCAAAGTCACACCGGAGCATCTAAATCATTGGATTTGCAATCGAATTGCTTCTCGTAACTGGGCCTCTTCTCTATTTGGATCAGATCTAGGAGATATGCTTTGATTGTAATTGAAATTGAAAAGAAAATAACAAACTGATCTGTTATTTCTGAATGAAGAACACGTGTACAGTGTTCTTATGTCCGGAGACAAGATTGAAACAAGAGATAAACACTAAAAGAGTGTTTGATTGTCCTGAGACAAGATCTAAACAAGGAAAATATGAATAATGAGTGAAGAACTCGTGATGAACAGGGTGAAAATGGCGCAGAGCCAGAGAGAAAATAAGCACGGAGCTTGGTTTTTTGCGCGGAGCAAGTTTGTAGCTGCAGGAGCTGGTTTTTTTATTTCTCGGAAGAAATGTCTGAGATGCGGAATCTTCCTCAAACCTGAGAATGGCCTCCCTTTATATAGGGGGCGGCATGGGCTTGAGCATTTAATGGGCTTGCCTTGCTGAGAAAGGCAAAATTCTCCTCCTATGCAGATGACAGCTTCCAGGAAGGTGCTGTGAAGCTTCTTCCTTCTTCTGATTGCTTCCAACTATTGGGGAGAGGACAAAATATGTACTAGGGCGCCACTCTGCTTGGATGGGAGATGGAAATCTTCCTCCTGGGTGGTTGATGATAATTCTTCTTTCTTTCTATCACAGTGCAACGAGCCTTCGTTGCTTCTTTTGTGCTGAATTTAGCTAATTTAACCAAGTAGTGGCCAATTGACATCATGAATTGGACTTTCAACACCAAGGCCATGAAATTACTCATACTTAGTCATATTTACCTCTTCAAATCATAGAAAAAAAAATTAATTAAGAAAATGGCTTAAACCGGAGTGAGAAAGCCATATGTCCTTAATTGAAAAGAATGCAAAAGTTGCAAACGATCTCGGAATTAACCAAAATTTTACCAGTAGGCTTAGATTATCTCCATAAGACTATGGAAAAAATCTCAAGTGAATCCGAGTCCTCTATTATGGTGAATTTGGTTTCACTCCCCAAAATGTCCTTAACTGAAAACCGGGCATAAGTTCTTACTCCGATGTCAGAATGAGGTGAAATTTTACCAAGATGATCTACATAGCTCAAGGATCATCATGGTATGCTCCTTGGTAGAAATCGCAGCCTCTAGCCTCTTCTATTGGTCAATTTTACTATTTTCTCCTTAATTGAACAAAATACAAGTTGCAGTTTCGCCTCCCGGAGAGGGTAACAAGGCTAGGCGATTTCTCCACTATGGTTGGTCGACAATATGGAGGTGTGAGGTTGAAAATCTCATGCCTCTCTCACGTGCGTAGATGTTTCTCTTGCTGACAAACTTTAGCTCTCTGCCTCCTTCCTGCAGTAAGAGAACAATATCTCTCTGCAGGGCAGAGGGCGGCCTCTCCTCTATATGGGAGACAACTTGGGTCTTGCTATGTATGTCCATGAGGTATTTTTCATCTCATGGGTAGATGACAAGCAATTTTCCTTTTTTACTTGTTTGCCTCCCTAGCAGGCAGCAATATCAAAGAAAACTGCTTTGGATTGATTTTCTCTGCCATTCACCCAGGTAGGGGCGACACATGTGCTATTTTTAATAATAATTATTCAATAAAATAATAATTATTTAATTAATGATTAAATAATTTCAGCCCTTGCAATTAATTTTCAAGACTTTCCTAATTCAATTTGAATCAGGGTGGTGCAGAAACCTAATTGCTTTAGGATTTTTGATTAAATCCTAACCACACATCTTGATTAGAATTATGATAAGACCAATTTACCCTCAATTGTAAATTGAGGTACAAATAGAATGAAAACATCATATTCTCACATGCAATACAAAAGAAAAATATCATAAGCATAGCAAAACTTGAAATATAACTTCAATTCAAGAACTAAATCATGCTAAAGACATAAATTTTTGAAATAAAATCAAAGATTCAAGACATATGCCCTTGTGGATGCTACTTTTCATGGTTCTATCTTCGACAAAGATGCTGGAGATGTGTTTGGATGGATAGGAGTTCTGATGCAAGGATTATCCAAGGACAAAGATGAGAGGGAATAATAAAAGAACTTCTCACATGATCAACCATGTCAGCAAGACCATATGAGTCGCCAACAACTCATGAAGGGCCGAAGAGAGATTAGTAGCATAAGGCAAAATCAAAATGATGTTTTGAAGGACTATTGGATGAAGTTCAACAAAATATGTAATGACTATCCACTCCATGGTATAGTTGGAGGGATTCTACTTCAATACTTCTATAAAGGGCTTATGCTCATAAGTAGAACAATTGTGGATGGTGCTTGTGGTGGTTCCTTGCTTGATAAAACAGTGAATGAAGCTCGCGAGATATTAGATGCATTGGCCAATGGAACTTACTCTTCAAGAGAAGAAAGGAAATTGGAATTTAAAGTTCCAACCAACAAAAGGGAGGAAGAAGCAAATCCTACATCTCCACTGAAGACTACTGAAGAGGCTTTCAACTTCCAGGTTCTATCTCGACTCTCAAAGAAAAAAAACAATATAACCGAAATCATCAAGGATCATATTCAATTACTTATAGATGTTCGAGGACAACATGAGAAGATACTTGAAGATCGAGAGCATGTTCTCAAAAGAGATGAAACCAATCTAGAAGCATTTGAAGAAGTTAATAAACTCTTCAAACTTAAGCATAAGCTTTTAAAAAGATTCATCGAAGCACACTGCTTACCTAAGGGCTAGCAATAAACAAGGGTAAGTCTAGCCAAAGACACTAAAGAAAGGCGCTTATGGGAGGCAACCCACGATTAACCATAGAGTCAACCAAGTTCAACATCAAGAATTTTGATCAAGGGTGACAAAAGGGAAGAGTTTCGAAATCACTCATTCTCTTTCTTTTAATTTTCAATCTTGAATTTCTTGTATAACATGTGAACTGTTCTAATGTGTTTGTTAAGTATTTTAGATCATCAACTTTGAAAGAAAAGTGAGAAAAATTAAGAAATTTTCCATGTGGTTCACCACATGAACACATGGTTAACCACTTCATCTCCACCAAGTCATGCATGAATGCGCATGGCTAAAGGACTTCAAACTTCTTCTATTGAGTCTTATTCTCAATTATATAGATAACTTTACCGAGCACATGAAGGCCAAAGGAAGTACACAAGAGATGTGTGCCGAATTCTCACTTGTCAAAGCCAAGAAAGCTCAAGATGACACCATAGCACTTTACTTTGCATAATAGCGGACCTTGCTGCACTTGGTGTCCATGAAAACACTTAAAAAGAGTGTTAAGACCTTTCTAAGATGTTTCAGAAGTTCCCAAGGATCATTCATGACCTTTGTTCTCTTTGTTTTGCAAGATTTTTGCTAATTTTCCACCATATGGACTAATTTTCTTATTTTCTTATTTTGAATTTGTTAGGTAATATATTGCTGCTACCATGGTTGACGGTGCGGTTGGGAAATGAATTCCTCAAACTCAACATCAGAATCAAAAGCAAAGGCGGCAACAAATACACAGAGCCATGGAAGAGAAGAAGAAGAAATTGAGAGAGTGGAAGACTCGACAGCTTCTTGAAATGGGCTGCAGGGCTTGGCGTGTCAGATTTTCAAAATCCCGACTCGTATTGCTGTCTGGGCTATTCTTTCGCCGTCTCTTGCTTCCCTGACGCCGGCGGCAGAGGTCTCGCTTCCGTGCGTGACCTTACAAAGGGTGAATTAGTTCTTAAAGTACCCAAATCTGCCTTAATTACTACCAAAATCTGCTTTAATTACTGCCCAATCACTTTCTAAAGATGGCACCTTGTCTGCTGCCCTCAAAGCCCATCCTTCTCTCTCTGCTGCCCAAGTTTCTTGTTTTGCTTGTTGTTTTTCTATCTTTCCCAAACAAAAAGAATGCTAATTTAGTAATCAGTGGAATGCAGGTATTGATAGTCTGCTTTTTATAAGAATTAAGTAAAGGAAAGGCTTCCCCTTGGCTCCCATACTTTCTTCGCTTGCCTCGTAGTTATGATATACTCGCAACTTTTGGTGAATTTGAGATGCAAGCTCTGCAAGTATTTATCAGTGTTTTGATTTTGTTTTCTTACTCAATTTTTACTTGTGTATGTTTTTCGAACCTTAGAATGTATCATAAGGTGGATTATGCCATGTGGGCTGCGCAAAAAGCTGCGACAAAAGCTGAATATGAGTGGAAAGAAGCCACTACTATGATGAAGAAACTTAGGCTGCGTTTAGTAGAACGGTGCGATTGATACTGTTTAGGAACTGTACAGATGACATTACACTGTATAGATCAAATTAGGTACTGTACAAATGAGATTATTAGAGCAGCAATTGAAACAGAGATTACACTTAAGGGTCTGTTTGACCGATGCACCGGCACAACGACCAATGTACCGGTGCACTAAAACATGGCCTCAAGCTTAAGCCTCGACTTCTGACTCTAAGGGCTTGGATTTGGGCTACTAGAACTGTGAGAATGTTTTAGCCTTCTCTGTTTTTCATCTTTTATGTTGGACAAGTACTTAAACCATTTTGCACCCTTTACAATATATACAAACAAATGCCGGAATATACAAGGATACATAGGTCTCTGTGTTTATCTTCTCATGTCATTAGATAACATTTTGCTATGCACAATACTAACATCACATGCCAGTGCATTTTTGATTTGGTTGTTGATGGAATGTCCTGTAGTCTTACATTCTCTAAGTATTCGATCTGTTTCCTATTCCATATTTTATACATTAGATAATAAAATAATTTGACATCTGCTCATATTGAAGATCTCCTCTAGACCAATGCATATACCTTGGGATGAAGTTGGCTGCTTATGTCCTATTGGAGACTTATTTAATTATGCTACACCTGGTGAAGATCCGAATGGCTTTGAAAATGCAGATAATTTGCAAAAGGGATATATCATAGATGATGTTGACACTCAACATCCGCAGAGATTAACTGATGGTGCATTCGAGGAACGTGCCTCTGTATATTTGCTTCTATGCGAGAAAAAACTATAGAAAGGGGGAGCATGTATCATCTTTCTTTTAACTTGACATATAGCATTAGGTGATGAAATTACATAATGTCATGATTTTTCAATTAATGCATGACACTCATGTATTGTCACAAATAAGATAACATTCATGTTGTTTTATACGTGACATTATATTTTATGTCACGTATGTATTAATTTACTTGTGACAGAAACTAACGTCACTAAAATAAATTTTTCATTTTATTTAGAATAAATAAATTAATTTGAAAATTATTTACCAAAAAAATGTCAAATAATTCTATATATTATCGTCACAAATAAATTAAACTATTTCTATATATTTAGAATAAATAATTCTTTATTTGTATTATGAACCTTTTAATAAAATTTACCCTAATATATAAATCTAACTATTATAATAAATTAGGATTTTAGTTGATAATATAGAATTTTCATTATTTTTATTTTGTGAACAATATCATATATGTAGTATTTTACTGTTACATCAGTTTTTTGAGTATGTAATATGTATTACATTTTTTCAATTAATGCAAATTGATCATTTATTTGAGTACCTAGTATGATTTTAATTTTTCAATAATGACCAAAAATTTCATATTTTTTATGACGTGCAATGATAAAGATTTTTATGTCACCTAATGTTGTGACGATCTTGTTGACGTCACAATTATTTAACGCTAACGGTGTTAATTGATATTCAATGACATATATTTTTGGTAATGGGTGACAATAATATTTGTCACCTATTACTGTGACGAAATCAACATTGTCACCAAATTTATAATTTTACTTCTTGTTTAGTGACAATTCATGTCATTTTGTGACAATTTGAACAACATTTTATGACGCTGTGAAACATTACTAAGCTTCATGATAAGATGACGTTTTTCGTTTTCGAAAATTTAACTTTTTATGATGTTAATTTGTGTGTCACTAATTGACAATTTTGGTGTAGTATTCATGTTCTGTTCTACTCCTTATCCTGAGGAAATATTTAGCAGTATATTCTTATAATTATTTTCAGTAAATCATTGTTCTGATGCCTAGAGTGAAGGTTATGATTGATGACTAACTAGAGTGGAATGAAATGAAATTTCATATTGATCAACATCAAAATACTCCAAAAAATGAGATTATGCTTTAACGATATGCATAACAATGAAAATTTGGCCTAGGATTCATTTGGAAAAATGTTGATTTGGGTGTGTAAAACAAAACAATCATAATGGCAAAAGAAACATGTACTTTTTAAAATTGTTTCTTAATATTTGATTTTCTTTTCGTTTAGTTTTCCCTTTAGTCATGTTTGAAGTTAAGTTGGGCCTTTTAACCAGGCAAGTGTTCTCTATTTGCAAACTTTCATCATATTTGGTATTTGAAAGGCACCATTGCTCTCGCAAAAGCAAAGATAACTTGTTAAGATATTGCTTCAAAGCCCTTGGCTCTTAGGCTATGGATGGCAACATATTGATTGAGTGTGATTTTCAGTAGCCTCCCTTTGCTTGTTTTTCTCTTTTTAAGCCTCCTACCCATGGAGAAAAGAAAATTCTCCAAGTTCAAGAAATGTCTTTAGTAGTGCTAATTTATATTGGTAAATAATTGAAATGTTAATTGTTTCATGTAGGTTTTATTGGGTTATGGAACATATACAAATTTCGATCTTCTTGAGCACTGTGGATTTCTTCTAGACGATAATCCGAATGAGAAAGTTTTCATTCCCTTGGAGCACGAAATACATTCCTCTAGTTCTTGGCCAGAAGATTTGATATTCATTGATTAAAATGGGAGACCATCATTTGCTTTGCTATCTACTTTGCGCTTGTGGGCAACTCCACCACATCAGCGGAAATCTATCGGACACCTAGCTTATTCTGAGATCTCAGCTCTCACAGGGCAATGAACTATTTGTCATGAAATGGCTAGCTAAGAAATGCCATGCTATATTGAAGCATATGCCAACATTAATTGAAGAAGACAAGTTATTACTTTCTTTCATCGACAAAATCCAGGACTTCGATAATCTGTGGGAGTGGGGAAAAGCTTTGCTAGCTTTTGGAGGTGAGTTTTCTGACTTTTTGAAAGCAACTGGTATGAGAATTGATGATGAGCTAAAATCATCTGGGAGGATGAAACAAATGATGATAGATAGATGGAAATAAGCTGTCCAATGGAGGCTTAATTATAAAAACATTATTCTTAATTGCATTTCATATTGTACTGACATAATCAGTTCTCTATCAGGTTAGAAGCCTTAAATCCATCCCTCTACAATTTGTTGGATGTACTTTAGCTTTAGGTTATAATTACTAATTTTATTAAATAAATCATCAATTAGTACAACTTAGCCATGTGTGTGTGTGAGAATCAGCCAAGAAAGAAGAAGAAAAGGGGGAGAAACTCCCTAGTTGAGAGAGAAAAAGTTTCTGCAGTTTTGGCAATGGCACAGTTCGACGAAAACGGCTACCAGCGGAGATTTCACTGTTGGATCGGGCTAAAATTTTGACAGCGTGTGCGGAACTCATTGATCTTCAATCTGACTGTTCGGATCGTTGAAAGGAGGTCTCAAGCTCCAGTTATAAGCCCCAAACCGTACCTATTTTTGGAGGTGAAAATTTCCAGTTTTTGTTTCTTTCTCTTCTTTGTTGCCAACCTTTGTGTTGATAAATATTTGGTGATCCAAGAGGTGATCTTGATGATATTGTTGTGCTCCTAGTTGATCTAGGAAGATCTTGTAGAACCCATTAATTATTTAGTGGAGATTTTGCTATACTAGGTCTCATGGTTGTTACTCCTCGCTTTGGGGAGGTTTTCCACGTAAAAAGTTCTTGGCGTTGATTTACTTTCATGTTTTTAATATTGCTGTCGACTTGAGATATTGCGTTGTGGTTATTTTGTGGTTAATTGGTTAGCCACAAATTGGTTGCTTGTTGCCTTGGATTTCTTCCGCTATTTGCTGCGCAGGTTATTTCTGATTTGGGCATTACAAATTTGTGTGAGTGATGATCCTATAGGCTCGAGCCCGTGGGAGTTACCACGGACTCGAGGGTAAATCACACACATAATCAAATATTCATTCTAAAACCCTACCATAGTCAATATTTATAGAAGTCCATATCTACCCATAAAAGAAATAAAAAATTTATTTGGGGCTAAATTTAATGTTAAAATCGTATCTTAATTATTAACGTCCTTAATTGAACAAAAGAAAATTTTATTTGATACGAAACTTTATGTTGAACTTTTATCTCAATAAATAAAAAATTTTAAAAAATTTCATATTCCATACTAAAATTCATTTAAAATACTACGTGTAAACTAAAAATTCACTTAAATATGTGATTATGTGTGTGATTTAGCCTCAAGTCCGTGGTAACTCCCACGGGCTCGAGTCTATAGGATCATCACTCGTTTTGTGTTGGTTTCTCCCGTCATGCTGGTATCAGAGCTTTGGTTGTGAGTGGTAATCTATCTTGTGTTACGTCATGGAGGCGAATACAAGTATGATGATTTCCTTGAATGGTTCAAACTACCATAAGTGGAGAGGAAAAATGGAAGATCTCCTTTATGTGAAAGATTATTGAAAGCCAGTGTTTCTTGAAGATAAGCCAAGTGATAAGGAAGATGATGAATTGAAATTAATGCATCGACAAGTGTGCGACTTCATAAGGCAATGACTTGATGATAATGTGTTAAACCATGTTAGTGGAGAGACAAATGCCCGAACCCTATGGGGCAAGCTCGAGAATATGTTTGCTCGAAAGACTGGCAACAACAAGCTATTATTAATGAAGCAATTCATGTCTATAAGGCTCAAAGAAGGAAGTTCAGTGAAGGATCACCTAAACACAGTTCAGGGAATTCTCAATCAGATGACAGAGATGGATATTAAGTTTGATGATGAGATTCAAGGGTTATGGATGCTTTGTACCTTGTCGGACTCATGGGAAACTTTCAGGATGACTTTGAATAACTCAGCTCCAAATGGTGTGGTGTCAATGGACTTAGCCAAAAATGGTGTTTTGAATGAGGAAGAGAGAACGAAAGTGAAAGGATCCTCTTCTCAGTCAGATGTGCTAGTTGTTCAGAGAACTTGAAGAAGCAAGAGCAGAGGTCCGAAGAATAGGGACAAGAGCAAAGATAGGGACAGAGACAAAAGTAGAGGCAAGTCAAATAGGTTGCTAATGTTGAATGTTATCATTGTCGTAAGAAAGGATATATCAAGAGGCATTGTCGACATTGGAAAAGAGAGAATCAGAAAGATAAGGACAACGGAAAGAAAAAAGATGATGACAGCAGTGATGAAGAACGTGTTAGTGTTACCTCTGCTTGTTACTTGGTTGTCCGAGATCCGAATGTTGTGAATGCTGCCTCACATGACTTGAATTGGGTGGTTGATAGTGGTGCTACAACTCATGTTACCTCCGAGAAGGATTACTTTGTCTCTTATAGTTCTGTTGACTATGGAACTGTGAAGATGGGAGATGATACAGTTGGGTGGCTGGCATTGGTGATGATTGTCTTGAAACCAATAATGGAACAAAGTTGGTTCTCAAGAATCTTAAACATGTTCCGAATATTTGCATGAACTTGATTTCTGTAGGCAAGCTTGATGATGAAGGCTTTTGCAGTACTTTCAAGAATGGAAAGTGGAAGCTTAGCAAAGGTTCTATGGTTGTGGCAAAAGATACGAAATTCTCATCTTTGTATCTCATGCAAGCTAGGCTTTCCAGAGACATTGTTAATGCAGTGAAGATTGATGATACTGAAATATGGCATAAGAGGCTGGGTCACAAGAGCGAGAAAGGGATGGCTGTTTTAGCAAAGAAAAGACTCTTTCTCGGATTCAAAGTATCCAGCTGAAAAGGTGTTCTCACTGTATGGCGGGTAAGCAAAGTAGTGTTTATTTTAATAAGCACCCGCCTTCTAGGAAGCCAAGTGTACTGGATTTGGTACATTCTAATGTCTGTGGTCCTATGAAGAAGCAAACTTCGGGTGGTTCTCTTTACTTTGTCACATTTATTGATGATCACTCAAAGAAGGTATGGGTTTGCACCTTGAAGACAAAGAATCGGGTTTTGGAAGTATTCATGCCTTGGTTGAAAGAGAAACTGGGAAGAAAATGAAATGCATTAGAACAGATAATGGGGGTGAATACATTGAACCTTTTGATGAGTATTGTACAAAGCATGGTATTCGGCATCAAAGGACACCTCCAAAGACACCTCAATTGAATGGCGTGGCTGAGAGGATGAATAGAACACTCATAGAGAGAGTTAGATGCTTATTGTCGCATGTTGGGTTGCCTAGATCATTTTGGGGTGAAGCTTTAGATACTGTTGTGCATGTGTCGAATCGCTCACCGTGTATTCCACTACATTTTGATATCCCAGAGAAGGTATGGTCTGGTAAGGATGTTTCTTACGATCATTTACGTGTCTTTGGATGTAAAGCATTTGTGCATGTTCGAAGGATGAAAGATCTAAGCTTGATGCAAAGACCCGGCAATGCATTTTTCTTGGTTATGGTCATGATGAGTTTGGATACATGTTGTATTATCCAGTTTAGAAGAAAATTGTTAGGAGCCAAGATGTGGTGTTTGTTGAAGATCAAACAATTTAGGACATCGACAAGTTTGAGAATAAGCTGCCTCGGTTTAGTGATGACTTGATTGATTTTGATCTCGTTCCCCCTAAATCTGTTGTTACACCAGAACTTGTTTAGGATGAAACACATAATGATCATGATGATTTTGGCGAGACTAGTTCTTCTGTACATGATGATGTTCAAGAAGATGATGATAACATTGATGGTGTTCAGTTGCTAGAACCAAAGCCTAAAACTTCGGAATCAGCAGTGCCTCTTGGAAGGTCTACCAGAGATAGAGAGCCTTCCACCAGGTATTCTGCAAATGAATATGTGTTATTGACTGACAGGGGAGAACTCAAATGTTATGATGAAGTTTTGGAAGATGAACATAAGAAAGAATGGCTTGAAGCTATGGCGAATGAGATGAAATCTCTCCAGGGAAATCATACTTTTGAGTTGGTGAAGCTACCTAAGGGTAAGCGAGCCTTGAAGAATCTATGGGTGTATAGGTTGAAGCAAGACGTGAATGCTCCAGTTCCACGATACAAGGCTAGATTGGTTGTCAAAGGATTCCCGCAGAAAAACGGAGTCGACTTTAATGAGATATTTGCTCCAGTTGTCAAGATGTCGTCTATTCATGTGGTTCTCGCCTTAGCAGCTAGTCTTGACTTGGAGATTGAGCAAATGGATGTGAAGACTGGTTTTCTTCATGGTGATCTTGAAGAAGAGATTTATATAGAGCAACCAGAGGTTTTGTGGTTAGAGGAAAAGAGGACTACATGTGTAAATTGAAGAAAAGTCTTTATAATTTGAAACAAGCACCGAGACAGGGGTATAAAAAATTTAATTCAGTTATGGGGGAGCAAGGTTATAAGAAGACTACTTCAGACCACTGCGTGTTTGTGAAGAAATTCTCTGGTGATGATTTTATTATCCTGTTACTTTATGTGGATGACATGCTGATTGTTGACAAGAATGCTTCTAGAATCAATGAGATGAAGAAGCAGTTGAGCAAGTCTTTTGCCATGAAAGATTTAGGACAAGCAAAGCAAATTATCGGTATGAAGATAGACCGAGATAGGGCCAACAAGAAGTTAATGATTTCACAAGAGAGGTACATTGAGAAAGTACTTCAGAGGTTCAACATGGACAAATCTAAAGCAGTAAGCTCTCCTCTCCTCTTGCTACTCACTTTAGATTAAGTATTAAACAATGCCCTTCTACAGAGGAGAAGAAAGAGATGCAGAAAGTTCCTTATGCTTCAACAGTTGGAAGTTTGATGTATGCTATGGTGTGTAGGAGACTTGACATAGCACATGCCGTGGGAACAATTAGTCGTTTCCTTTCAAATCCTGGAAACGAGCATTGGGAAGCAGTGAAGTGGATTATAAGGTATCTTAGAGGTACAACTAGTCTAAGACTTACTTTTTTGGGATGCAAAACCATTATTGGTTGGTTTCACGGATTCAGACATGGCAGTTCTACTACCGAAGCAGAGTTCATTACAGCAACGGAAGCGTGCAAGGAGATGCTTCAGATGAAGAAGTATGTTGAGGAACTTGGTTTCAAGCAGGATATGTATGTGTTGTATTGTGATAGCCAAAGCACTATTCACCTTGGTAAGAACTCTACATTCCATGCTAGATCGAAGCATATTTATGTGAGGTATCATTGGATTAGGGATATGTTAAATTCCAAGCAGTTGTCATTTGAGAAGATCCATACCGATCATAATGGTTTAGATATCATGACTAAGGCGTTGCCAAGGGAGAAACTTGAAGTTTGCCGTTCGATTGCTGGAATGGCAGACTCCTCCATTTCTTCGTGAGGGGGAGATTTGTTGGGTTGGGTCACTCTAAATGGACGCCCAACTTGAGCCCACTTATAGGGGCATTTTAAGCACTTCTTAAGTCAGTATAAATACCTAATTTTGTAGCTCTCTGTGTGTGTGAGAGTCAGTCAAGAAAGAAGAAGAAAAAGGGGAGAGAGAGAAAAAGTTTCTGCAGTTTTGGCAGTGGCACAGTCCGACGAAAACGGCTGCCGGCAGAGATTTTACCGTTGGATCGGGCTGCATTTTTGACAGTTTGTGCGGAACTCAATGATCTTGAATTTGACCGTTCAGATTGTCGAAAGAAGTCTCAAGCTCTAGTTATAAGCCCTGAACCGTACCTTTGTGTTGATGAATATTTGGTGATCCAAGAGGTGATCTCGATGATATTGTTGTGCTCCTAGTTGATTTACGAAGATCTTGTAGAACCCATTAATTAGTTAGTGGAGATTTTGCTGGACTAGGTCCCGTGGTTTTTACTCCTCGCTTTGGGGAGGTTTTCCGCGTAAAAAGTTCTTGGCGTTGATTTACTTTCATGCTTTAATATTGTTGTTGGCTTGAGATATTGAGTTGTGGTTATTGTGTGGTTAATTGGTTGCTTGTTGCATTGGATTTCTTCCGCTATTTGTGTAGACACGTTTTTGTTGGATTCAATTCTCCTAATTTTAGGTTAAGCCCAAACCTTTGTTGAACCCGGGCCCATTTCTTTATACCTTTGAATGCCCGTTTCTTGGCTCGATTCCGAGTACACATGGTCAACCTTGCCATTGTTTCTCTTAATAACACCTTGGGCCATTTTATTTTCTTTACTTGGTCCATTTTATTTTCTTTACTTGGTCCATTTTATTTTTCTTTACTTGGTCCGTTTTATTCACTTGGTCCGTTTTATTTTCTTTACTTGGTCCATTTCTTTATTTCCATGGGGCATGGTGCTTTGAACGATTGGGCTCCCTCATCGGCCCAATAAATATTGGCCTTGCATGTTTCATTTTTACTTATGGGTCAAATTGCTTCATTACAGTTGGGCCATTAACCAAACACCACTAATCCAAGTTAATTAAAACAAAAGGAAAAGAAATGGAGTTCATTAAATTCAATCCACTTTCCCTTTTTTACAAATATTAGACAATCAGAGCAAAGGCAAGACACATAAATTCCAATTTTGAGCTCCAAAGGTAACCTGTAGAAGGCAAAGGTGGAGTAGTTAGTGGAATGGCGAAACAGAAATGAAAGAAATTTGCAGGTTGGTTCTCAACAATTCAGGGTTTATCCCTAAAAGCAATATACTACAAACTAGCACAGGGAAGTTAAGAATACAGCCCTAATAGCACCCATATGTTAAGCTGACTTCATCAAAGTTGCAAGATCATCAAAGCCGAAGCATGATAAAGGTGCATGTGCATTGAAAGTGAGCTAGTCAGGCACACAGGTGAGCAAAACAGTGCCAAAATGTACCATGTACAGGCCTGCACAAGCAAGGCGCGCTTCCAACACATGCAGACAAAATTTACTGCAAATCACAAATAGAGGGAATTCCATGTAAGCCTTCCAACTCGACATACTCAAGAAATATACGAAAGGACAAGATCAGGTGCATTGCAATGCTCCCTTTATCATGCAAACATGAAATACAAGCCAAGAAATAGCCATTAGATTGGAGCAAACAAAGGTAAAAGACAGATGGCAGTATTAAGATGCAAGGTGCTAAAATGCAGTACAGTTCCACCACCACTCTGCAGAATTGGGCAAACAAATCACATGTGGCAACAAAGCAATGGACTGCATGCTCAGAGGCCAACCCAACAGTACTGCAATACCAACAACCATGAGCAAATAAACCAAAATTCAATCACATGCAAGAGGGATCACTCAGCATTCAAGCAACGACACCCCAGGAACCCATTTGAACCGTCAAATCAAAAATGGGAATGAATCTCTAGCCTTCCCTCCTCAAGATCAGCCACCATATAAAAACCCCCATCCCAAACACAAAAAAAGGGGACACAAGGAAAAACGACACAAATCCCAAGAACAACACCAAAAGATCCCAAGAAAAAACAACAGTTCATACAAAAAAGAACAGTTCATACCCAAAAAAAAGAAAAAAAACAGAATCATACAATCCATACACATACAGATCCCAAACACATACAGACCCCAAACACATACAGATCCCAAGAACAACAGAAAAACACACTTTCAAAAAAAAAAAACTAGCAGTTTCGGTTTTACAGAAAAAAAACAAACAAAAGGCTCATTTTTTTAAAACAGTTTAGAACCTGAGAAAAGGGGCAAGTTCAATCCCTTTCCTATTCCACAGAAAACCAAATGAAAAATGACTCATACCTTTGCTTTGTTCCTGTCCCCATGCCCCTCCTTCCCTGGATTCCCTTCCAATGAACAACATAAGCAGACAGTTAGAAACCCCCCGTTTTGAATCTCTAGGCTTAAGCGTTTGATTTTAGAGAGTGGAGTCAACTAATATCTAAGGAGGAAAAAGGGAAGAAATATACCTTGGATGTGGCTTCAAACGGCAGTGGGATTTTTCGGTTGAAGCGGTGAAGCTTAGCGTTAGCAAGGTCAGATCTAGGGAGATCTAGCGACATTGGCAACGAACCGACGACAGCGCTGCAATCAGGGGGTGAAGACAAGCGTTCCGGTGAAGTTTGACCGCAATCTGACGACACCGACAACTCAATCGCGGCGGCGCCACCACAAGGCGATTTCCGAGCGGCGAGGAGAGAGGTACAGACGGAGGAGAGAGAAGGTAAGAGTTTAGGTCTGAAACCTAAATTTCAGATTTGGTTGGTATTTATACTGCACTATACTTTCGCGATATATTATAATTTTAGTTGAAACGTTTATTAGTTGTTCAATTAAATCCCTGATTTATTGTGCCTTAAATTTCTTGTTTTAGATTTCACGCATCTGAACCCTTGAATACTTGTATTTCAGTTCGATTGAGTCCCTTTTGAAGTTAATTAGTTCACATAAAGACTCTATCTTTTCAGCGTGTTCAACTTGGTCCCTCGATTTCATTCAATTGGGTCCCTAACGTTTAGGATTGGTTCAAATTTCAGGAATTAGTTTTAATTTACAACGTTTTGAGGCATGGGTCCTTAATTTTGTTTTGGGCCTCAAAAGCTTGAGTTTGGGCTTTCGATCCAAAAGATTAGTTGGTTGTCTTGTGGATTACACACACACACACACACACACACATATATATATATATATGTGTGTTATATGTGTGTGTGTGTGTGTGTGTGTGTGTATGTTATCATGTCGGCACGTTGGGCTCAAGTTGCTGTTGGGCCTTTCCCTATTGAACTTTGCTTTTGTTTACATAAGTTTTGTCATGTATTGTTAACTTGGGCTTACTCATGATATAAATTTATGTATATATGTTTTAGGCTTGAGGGTCAGTTTGGAGTTTAATTTTTAGGCTAATTTATGAGGATTAAAATTGAATTAGTTTTTAATAGATTTCATGTGCATCAATGTTTAAATTGTATCCTTTCTTTATGTTGTTAATTTTTATACTTATTCACGTTGTTAATCATGCCATGACATGTGAGCTAATTAAAATGATCCATGATGGGATGCATGATTGGGATTTGGACACTTATTGTCGGTCTCAATTCATCATTCCTAGGCTTGGAACATCTGGACGGGGGTCTTACCAGTATGAGTGGAAGACACCCGGACAGTGTTCCTCGTATAATTACCCGGTAAACTCACATTAATAGGAAATCATGCATCACGTGCATTCATGCATATAGAGACTGGAATTAATATAAGTTATTAATATTCAAAATGAAATACTTTGTTTCCAAGAAACCAGAAAAGTTGTGATTGCTTTCATTCTCTTCAAATCTTAAATCTAAGCCAAGATTTTTTTTTTTTAAAAAAAAAGGGAAAGGAAAAAGGATATCAAATAATTTTGTTTCTTTTTCTTTCTTCAAAGAAATCAAAGTTTGAGTTTTATTTAAGAAAGGATTTCTGTCATGAGAAATAAAAATAAATTAAAAGAGAAGTGAAAATTTGTTTTTTTTTCTAAAAAGGAACTAAAATCAGTATTTGGCCTTTTGAAAAAGAGAAAATGGATTTTATAAATATGGCATTCAAAATCCTAAACTAAAAAAAAGAGAATTCAAACCAAAAAGAAACAAATTTCAAAAAGTAAGAAGGGCTTCCAAATCTAAAATGAAACAATAAAAATTAAAATCCGAAATATATATGAATGTTTATTTTTCGGAATGAGTCCCAAAAGTCAAAAAAAGTTTAACTAAGTTTTGTTTTCAAAAGGGAAGTTCCCATTCCTGGTTTCTCTACCAAATAAGAGTCACTTTGAATATACAAAAGCCTTGGTTCCCAAACCCTTTTTATACATACAAAAATCTATTTGTGCTTGAGTCACCTTGTTTTCAAAAAACAAACAAAAGATTCATTTTCTTCAAATCATTTAAAATTTAGGAGCAATTACAACTAATAATAGAAACTCATGAGTTAAACCTAGGTTAGTCGGTACCGTCAATCTGACGGGCGTTGTGGGGGTGCTGATCCTTCCCCCACACGTATTAGACTCCCGAATCCCTAGACTCTGGATAAGTAGACCATTTATTAGGCTAGTGTCACCTTCGCCAAGCTTAGGTCGGTATTGGGCTTAATAATTTGATAGGTGACTAATCACACCTAGGTAAGAAAAAGGATTAGTGGCGACTCCGGTTTTTAAGTCGTTTCGACAGAGTCCCCGGACTCGAACGTTACGACAGCTTGGCGACTCCGCTGGGGACAAATCTAGAGAGTCAGACTGAGTCCTAATTTAGAGTTGGCTTGGGTTTCTTTAATTGGTTGTTTGCTTGCATTTATTTTTGTTTATGCTTATCTTTATGCTCATTTACATGCTTTGATTACGTATTTACATGTCATGTCTAATCATTTACACTGTTTCTTTGGGGGTAGTTTAGTAGTCGGGTTGGGTAATCATTTACACTCACTAATAAGACTTGCACTTGCATATGCATGAGCTTACACCGGAGCTCTAACCCTTTTAGGAGGAGGCAAAGTAGCTAGCCCTCGTGTGACGCTAGTCACCGTGCGGGTTTTTAGTGAAAAACCTCCACTCATAGTGAATCCTTTCCAGTGAGCCTATAATGGGCAAGGATTGGGGGCCTTACTAGCCTAAGTAGGCATCAGTAAGGACAGTCTGGGAGCCTTTAGAACTGTGAAAACCCTCACCCAGCATGTAGAAACCATGAGCGACATCCCACCTAGCTAGAGCTAAACCTGTGAGGGTAAACCTGGCATACGAAAGGAACATTCATTTTATCTTTACTTCTCTTAAATGAACCGTAGAAGGGGTAATCACGTTACCCCGATAAATGGACTCCCCGCCCATAAGAGCCTAAGGCTCAAATTTTCAAAAAAATCGAAAATGTTTTGATACTCCAAGGGCACTTGTATATTATTACTTGTCTGGATTTTAGCCTTTTTCCTTGTATGATACTAACTTGCTTTTTGTGTTTTCCTTTTGTCTTTGTTTCTTCTTTTTGCATTTTGTGGCATGGCATCATAGGTTAACTCATCATTTGAGGTAGAGAGAGATGATGCGAGATAGGGACAACCTGGAGTCATTTCTCCCAAAGCACTTAAGGGACAGTCACCCAGCTCACGTCCAACACCGGAATGAGATAGCTCAGGGACTCTACGGAGATAACCAGACATGGTCCACTTGGACTTGAAGCAGAATGACTACACTGAACTTCGCAAGCTATGGATGAAGATGAAAATGACCGAGTCACAGTTTGCAGAAAAATATGGAGTAGTGGTACAACTTATGAAAGTAAAGGTGGATGACAACATGATTAGGGGAATGCTACCATATTGGGATCTCTCTTATCGATGCTTCACATTTAATGAAGTCGATATGGTCCCAACTATTGAAGAAAACGCCCAGTTATCGAGACTGAAGGCCATTGATGAAAACTCCAGAGTCTTTATGAGAGGAAACAAGTCCACAGCAATATCAGTGTTAGTAGATCTCATGGGTATGCAAAGGGCAGTGTATGATAAGTATTGGAAGAGCAAGGGTTTTTCAGATGGGCTAGCAGCACATTGTCTTATAGAATTTGTGAGGGAGAACCCGAACACCCCTCAGGGGCAAGATATCCTGGCGGTGTTGGTATATGGAATGGTAGTCTTCCCTAAAGCATTGGGACAGGTGGACTCATACGTGATCCATCTACTGGATGCCATCAAAAGGGGGAATAATCCTGTCCCGCTATTATAGTAGAAACTATCAGGTCCCTTAATCATTGCCGCTTAAAGGGGGGACGGTTCAAAGGTTGTGCACAATTGCTGACTATCTGGTTCAAGGGACACTTTGAATGCATCGAGTCTCACTTTACTCTGCCAATTCATCTTGGGGAAGAAGCAAACCCGATCCGAGAATTCCTTGCTAGTAAATGGCCCGCGGGTAAGACTAAAGGACAATGGATGGAGTTTCTAGGAGCTCTCAAAGCTGACCAGGTTAACTGAGTTGCCCCGTGGTTCCACCCTACTTCTGTAGCTTATTGCTGTGGACCTAGCCCATGGGTGCCATTGTTTGGTTTATGAGGTGTCACTAGTTACTCTCCCATAATGGTTAGGAGGCAATATGGAGCGGGCCAATTCATTCCAGCTACTCATGGGTTAAACAGTGTGGACTTTGACTATGGGGAAGACCGTTCCAAGCAAAGGGCCCAGGAGCTCAGGAATACACTCAGGCATATGGTCTTTGTAAAGAAATTCGAGAGGTCTACTCGGGTGACACCGGAATACCCGAATTGGCACCGCAAGAGGGTGAAAAATTATCAAGGTGCCTCCTCCCACTAATCCTAATGCCGCAGTGAGTGAAGAAATGGAAGACATAGTTATGAGGTTGACAATCCAGTATGAGAGAGAAAGAAATGGCAGTGAAGCTCAGAGACTAGCAGAAGTTAACCAACAGCTAATGTTGAAACAAGAAGAGGCGGAGAGAAAGGCCAGAGAGATGGAAGCAAAGCTGAAGGAAGCAGAGGAAGAAGCCAAGGATGTGAAGAAGTTGAAAGAAAAAGTTGAAGCTAAGAATCGGATGCTTGAAGGGGACTTTAAGATAGATAGCAAAGAAGTCGCAAGGTTGACAAAGAGGAACAAAGCTAGCCAATTCGCAACAAGATATTTCAAGGAGAGGCTAGACTTTGAGAAAGGCGAGTGCTCTATGAGAGATCAGCAAGTGAAAACCTTAGACCGCGACTTGAGAAAGGTCAGAAGAGAAGGGGAAAGGGCCCGAAAATAGAACTGGAGGCAGAAAGGGCCAAGGTCAGTGCAGCTGAAGCATCCAGAGCACAGGCAGAAGCAAACTTAGAGTTCCACAAGCAGGCAGCTAGGTTGAACAAGAAAGAATTTGAGGAAGTGAATGGAATGTTGAGGAACTTGGAGGAGCAGTATGGGAAGCTAAGAGCCGAATGGTATGACCTGAGGGAGCAAGGATCTTCTCAGCAAAGGGCTTATCAAGAGAGGTGTGATCAAATTAGCTTCTTGTTAGAAAAGATCCAAATTGGCTGCAACAAATAGAAGATATTAAGGACCAAGCTGGGAATTTATTGTCGTGCGTGGCACCATTCGGCAGACGCCTTCAACCGGTAGCTGACTTCTTGGAAAACACCATCGGCCAGTGTAATGGAGCTCTTGCCTACTTCCAGCAGTTCGTAGGAAAACAGCAGTACTGAATCTCTTGTAATAAAGTAGTATTCTAGTGACAATGTTATTTGTGAACAATTCATGGCCTGTACAAGTATTTTTGATTCAAGTTTCAGTTTAAGACAATGGCCTGTAATTAAATTATTCACGCTTTATGAACAATGGTGCGTGGCTAAAGATGCTCTTTATCAATGAAGAATATGCAGTTATGGTATTTCAAGACCAGGAAAATCCCAACTCTCTTCCTCTATCTTGAATGATGACTCAGTAGGATCATGCATCATAACATCCATTTGCATCATTTGCATAAGGACAAAAGCCCTGATTATTAACAAAATTGTAAATGGCCACGGCTTTTGACCTGTGGAAGTTTCTACCAAGTCGTGGAGGGACTCCACGCCGTTAAAAATCTTGAAAAACTCGATAAATAAAAATTAATTACGAACAACCAAAATAAATTCAGGTAAAAAAAAGATAGCTCCACCCAGAAAGATATATCAGCAAACCCAGCAGTACAATACCAGATCTAAGGCCAAAAGGATGGACGATAGGCCACAGAAACTCAGTAATTGAGAGAGGAGATCAGGCGCAAAGACGAAGAACTTAAGCGCAGAGATGAAGAAGCACATCGCCGAGAGGAAGCGACGAATGCCAAGATAGAGCAGCTACTGGGAATGATGCATTAGTTTACAAAAGGGAAAGTCGTGGCAGATAACACTAAGGAGGTGGAAGACCCAACCAGAGCCGACCTTGGGGAAAGCTCAGGACAGACTGGGCTCGGGATCGGACATCCCAACATGGCGCAAGTTAACCTGCCGATATCCAACGGAACACAGTTTGCTTATCCACCATTGTCAGGAGTAGCAGCCGGGACTTTCATGCCCCGTTCACCGAGGCACCACCAGGATGTCGGAATTGGACCATCTGATCCCCCGGCATTCCATTCTGGAATCGATGCTGCATCTGTGCCTTTACAGGATTACTCTTATCTGTACCAACCAGGGGTAGCAGCTACAAAGCCCATTGATTTGACGGGGGCAGAAGGATCCTAGAAGATCGATTTGACTGAGGACAGCAAACGCAAATTGAGCTTAATAAAGGAAAGATTTCGTGGGTTGGAAGGATCCAACAGCTATTATAATGTTATAGATACCTAAGAATTGTCATTGGTGGATGGGCTAGTGATACCTCCGAAATTCAAGGCCCCAGAATTTGAGAAGTTCGACGGGACTAAAGATTATCCACACAACCATCTGAGAAGTTACACCCGGAAGATGGGACCTTATGCAACCAATGAAAAGCTCTTGATTCACTGTTTTCAAGATAGCCTAACGAGGACAGCCTCCACCTGGTATAATCAGCTCGACAGACATCGTATCCATTCGTGGGATGATCTTGCAAAAGCCTTCGTCGACCAATACAAGTATTTGATTGAGTTAGCCCCATCTAGGGAAACCCTAAAAGCCATGGAAAGAAAGCCTACCTAAAGTTATACAGAGTTTGCTCAACGATGGAGAGATAAGGCTTCTCAGGTTAGGCCACGAATAGAGGAGTCGGAGATTTCCAGTCTCTTTATTGATACCCAAAAATCTGTTTTTTTCGAAAAATTGTTCAACTTGGCATCTGAGCCCTTCGCAAAGATCGTGGTGATAGAGCAAAAGTTGGACAATAGCATCAAATCGGGGAGGATTGTGGTTCCGGATGAAGCCAATAGGGGACAGATTGTGAGGAAGAAAGAGGAGGTCAACAATGTCAATCAGGCGGGATATCAGCCCCAGGTACCCATCAGACCCTATTATCCGCCACATCCTTACAACCACCCGCAGTATAACCAAAATCCGATCAATTACTACCGTCCACCCACGCTAGTTCCATATTCTTACCAACCACTCAACAATATAGGGGGCCCGTCTTACAAACCGCCAGCACCAAATCCTCAGCCCATAGCTCCCCCACAACCTGTCAACCAGCTCAATCCTCCAAGGGCCACTCCACGCCCAGCTAGGGAGCCAATCGACCCTATTCCTTACACATACTCAGAACTACTACCACAATTAGTGCAACAAAATCTGATCCGATGCACGCCATACCCTCACACTCTACAGCCTCCTTACCCGGCGTGGTACGATGTCAATGCTTACTGTTAATTCCATTGTGGAGCTCGAGGACATTCAACGGAGAATTGTATGAGATTGAAGCGAGAGGTGCAAGCCCTGGTGAAGGGTGGAAAACTCAGTTTCCCAAAAGCGGCACAACCGAATACTGCTGGAAATCCACTACCTAACCATAACGGGGGACAGGTAGGGGCTGTATACGGTGGAAAATTTGTGGTGAGAGATGTCAGTAGTGTTGTTACTCCTATGGCGGTGGTGTACAAAACCCTCTTAAAAGCTGGTTTGGTGAAATCGGGGCAATATGATGGAGATGTTAGTGGTGAAGAATGCCCCATGCACAAAGGACACGCCATCCAACATTGCAAGGAGTTCAAGGCCTTTGTCCAAAAGATGATGAATGAATCCAAGATCCAGTTCTACTTTGAGGTTCCGGTGGGAGAAGTCAGTATGGTGACAGAGGAGTATAAGCCAAAACTGTTTGTCCCCGCCTTACCAACTAGGTTGCCACCACCACCATTTGTACCAACACTCCCGATAGTGCTAACCTTTTATCCCAAAACTACCCACGGTGATGACGCAGCACATGATGAGTCCAACCACGCCAATGGTGGTTAATCCTCCTGGGCCTTTTGCTTATGACAACAATCACCTGTGTGCCTTGGAAATATGAAGTGAGCCTATCGCCCCAGGTGGCAGAAGGACAAGGCGAAGCCGACTTGGCAAACCTAAGTGGGGTTGGGAACATGACAAGGAGTGGTCGATGTTATTCACCGCTTGTGAAGGAAAGGATACAGAAAGAAGAAGAGATAGAGAAGGCATGTCCTGCTGATAAGCCTATGGAGATGGAATAAGGTCAATCATCTGCTCAAGGAGAAACGGGGAAGTCAGATTTTACGGAAAAAGAAGCTTGTGAATTTCTCAGGATCATAAAACATAGTGAATACAGTGTGGTGGACCAATTGAACAAAACGCCCGCTAAAATTTCCATTTTATCTCTGCTGCCCAACTCAGAGGCGCATCGTAAACCTCTACTACGGGTGTTGAGTCAAGCATATGTGGACCAGGGAAACACGGTAGATAACTTGGATCATATCGTGGGGAACCTCACGGCTGGTCATATCACCTTCACTGATGAAGACATCCCGCCCGAATGTACTAATTCTGCAAGTGCACAGAGTATTCCAGGAGTCGAACTACAGAGAACAATTAATTTCTATTATAATTAATTCTATCAAGAAAAGGAAAATTGAGAGTGATCAAAGCAATTTAAATTAAAAACAACTAAATTAAAGAAGCAGAGAATTAAATAAGATGTGAAAACAATAATTAAAAGGCTTAGGGCTTCAGGTTTCACCTAATTGGGAAATCAATAATTAACCTATGAATTGAATTGATGCAAAGCTAGAATAGAATTACACTTAATTACCTATGTGCTCCTTCAAGTCAACATAGGAATACCTAACTAATTAGATTCACTATCCGTCGATGTCAACCTAATTAACTAGATTCATTAAGAACAAGTAATTATTCACCTATCAAATTAGCCTAAGATTCATGTCTGATCCAGTCTAACCTGTTTGTTTTCCTAGTGCGCAAATTATACTTCACCCGTCAGTACATGCAACAATCCCTAAGATAAACTATATTATGGCCAGGCATATAATTTGTATGAAGAACAAGAAAAACAAATCCAACTTAAAAAGATCAATTCAAAACATAAAATTAAATATTAATCCCCAATTGACTACACCTAAAACCTTAATTAGGGATTTAGCTACTCATGCTCATGAAAATATAAACATAAAACTATTATAAAATAAATAAAGAACATGAGAGAGAAAGAAAAACTCCCTAAAATTGTCTTCAAGAAAGTGGAAGAGAATTGTCTCCAAAATTCTCTTGTGTTATTCTAAGTACAAAGCCTCCCTTTATATAGGGGTTAAAATCTAAACCTAAAGAATAGGAAAA
>AWUE01016980.1:0-97409 GCA_001974825.2 Corchorus olitorius
AAATTAAATATTAATCCCCAATTGACTACACCTAAAACCTTAATTAGGGATTTAGCTACTCATGCTCATGAAAATATAAACATAAACTATTATAAAATAAATAAAGAACATGAGAGAGAAAGAAAAACTCCCTAAAATTGTCTTCAAGAAAGTGGAAGAGAATTGTCTCCAAAATTCTCTTGTGTTATTCTAAGTACAAAGCCTCCCTTTATATAGGGGTTAAAATTCTAAACCTAAAAGAAATAGGAAAAATAAAATAAAGATTACAAATAATTAATAAATCCTAAAGGGGCCATAAATAAGTGGAATTTGACTTTAATTGGCCCAAAATTCGTAGAAAATAATTATTGGTTCAAAATAGGTGAAATTCCATCAAAACTAGGAGAAGAATTGGTCAAAATCGGATCCAAATCGGCTCACCCGCGCGCGTCGAATGTCTGTCCACGCGCGGCTTATCTCGGACTGATCTTCGCGTCCAAAATATAGGCATGCCTGCGCGCGGCTTAAAGTTGGCCCGCGCGCGGGCTATTACAGTTTTTTCTCGCCAATTTCAAATTCCAATTTGACTTGGCTAAATTTCCTTTTCATGCTTCCAGCTTCTATTTTCCTTCAATTTGATCCATTTTCTTCACAAAGTCTTCAATTGAGCCTATGGAACAAAATCAAAGGAAATTAAGCATCAAATATTCAAAATTGATAAAATAAACACCTAAATTAACACCAATAATTATGTAAATTATGCACTTATCAAATTCCCCCATTCTTTGTTCTTGTTAGTCCCTTAGCAAGCTAAACTAGAACTAAACCTAAAACATGATATTGATTCCACTTTCGTAGGTGTACGACGGCACTTAGCACGTGACGCAAGCCTTTAAACCCCTATGTGAACATAGTGGAGGAGTTATAGTCTCCTGAGGGTTTATTGATACCCACAAACAATGCTACAATGAAAGTTAGTTCTAAAAGCTATTTAAAAAAAAAAAACATCAAAAATTTATTTAAGTAAAGTAGGCTACAAATTCAAAGGGTTGGATACTTCTCAAAACAAGTCATTATCTAACACAAGTAAAGCACAAATGGTTAGTTCATCATCCAAATCATCTGCCTCAAAAGAGTAATAAGAAAACAATTTTTAAGAGCTACTTACCATAGGCTTGTATCTCATCTACATCTCCAGTACAACCATATCAATCCACTAACCAAATATATATGCATGTGTATGACTCGAAATGTCTTTATAAGGGTTGTAATGGGGCCAAGGGACAGTGAGTTAAGAAAGAAAGGATAAGGAAAATCAAAGTATTCAAGAATTTAGTAGAGCAAAACTATTCCATCTAATAATCAAGAGCTTATTTAATCTTGTGATAGCTCTTCCTTCATCAAAACTCCACTAATTCTACAAAATTTCCTATCTTCCATAAACTTAACTAGTGCTAATTTCTTTCGGAGTGTTCCATTTTTCACTTTTTTTTAATCATTTTCCAGAGGAACAATGTCTTAGACATCTCTTCTCCCCTTTTTCTTGGACACAACTCACTTTCAACAATTATTTCAGGCACTTCTATCCACCATGTCATTTTCACATCTCACTAATTTCCCCCACACTTATCTTGATCTCAATCTTTCTTTATCAACAATAAAAAGATCATTAAGCACTAAAGATTGAAATCAACAATAAGGCTCAAAGGTTTTAGCCTTCCACCATCCATTAGAACTAAAAATCAACAAGTTATGCTCTATCTAATTCATGAATAAGGGTAAAACTTTGTTTTTCGGGTTCAAGGTTCTTTGGGATAATGTGGTTAAACAAAGAAAAAGGCTAAATATACCAACAAGGCAACAAAGGGGTTACTAGAGATAATGTAAAAAGGGTAGGCATCCTAAGGCTCTAACGATCCAAACAAACGCCTTAGTCATCCCCATACACAATACATATACATTCCAAACCAATCATACCACAAACCAATTAGTCTCGAAGAGGTTCGACACAAGTTCTAGAAGTTGCAAAACCTAAATTTTGTACCCAATTGACAAGCATCATCTTCATTTGACAAACTTTGGCAACCATTCGTAAAAGTAGTTAAAATAATGACACTATTGATGATATCCAACTCTAGAAATTCTTAGCCAAAAACCAAAACAAAATTTGAAAATTTGGAATATGAACTCCTAACATATGCCTTAATGCAAATGCAATGCATGCAAACAAAAAAAAAGAAAAATATGCAAACAAAAATGCAAAAATGCAAATTTTTTTACCCTCTCCCCCACACTTAGAACAACATTGTCCTCAATGTTGAGAGAAAATAAAAATTTAAGAAAATTATAAATGCAACAAACACCCTCCCCCACACTTAAACATGAAACTATATCATAAAAAGATAACATAAAGTTCAAAAGAGAGTAAAGGAAACTCCCCTATGTCCATGATAAGGTAATGTGAAGGTGTTGACTCCACTCATGCAATTATAGCTACAAAACAAAAGAAAGTAAAATTGTTAGTAGAATTAAATTAAAAGAAAAAATAAAATAAAAATAAGTTAGATGTTGGGTTGCCTCCCAACAAGCGCTTTTGTTTAACGTCGGTGGCTCGACGGAGCTATGTTGCTACTCTCGAGGATCCCAAAATCGAGAGTTTGCACTCATTGAATAATAATTATCATCATAGAGCAACTCATTCTTGTTTTCGACAGAGCCATAGGTTGAAGAGTGGTTGAGAGGCCACCATTCAATGTCATCTTTATAAACGTGGGCTTTGTCATAAACATTATTTCCTAGAAGAAATTTCTTCTCACCTACAAATTCAGACAAGCACGAAGGATTTAGTTGATTAGTTCCAATAAAATCATTATCAAAGTAAGAAGAGAAAGAATTGGGTTCAAGATCAGGAGGCTTATTGATAGGAGGATCTAGTATCAAGCAATTTTGTCCAAAATCTTCTTGTGGTACTTGGTCATTAAGCTCAGAGAATGGACAATTATTAAGTGGTGTAACACTTTTCTTTTCTTCCTCTCCATTAGGTTCATTTTGGCCTGCACTTGTTAGTACCTTAACGCAAGAATCCAAACTAGAATTTTTCTCAAGATCATTAGCAACTAAGTTGTCACTAGAATCAATGCAAGAATAAGAACAACTTCCATAAATTGGATATTGTGAATCATCAAAAGTACTAAAAGTAATTTTCTCATTCAACACCTTAAATGTTATGGTACCTTTTTCAAGATTAATACGAGTTCTAGCAGTGCGCAAGAAAGGTCTACCCAAAATCACAGGAAGTTTTATGCATTCCTCCATATCAAGCACAATAAAATCCACAGGGATATAGAATTTACCCACTTTAAGCAGAACATTCTCAATAATGCCTTCATGATACCTGACGCTTTGATCGGTCGTCACCAAATCATAAAAATAAAATCCCAACAATTACTAACTAAAGATAGTTAGGGCAAGTAGGGGTCGATTCCACAGAGAGATAGGTTATTGTTCTTTTTCTTAAAACAAGCAAATAAAATAAAGAAGGTTTTGAAAGTAGAATTAAATCAAATTAAACTAGTAATTAAAACTATCTAAGAAAGCAATCAAGAAAACTAAAGAAAACAATTAATTAAGAAGCATAAATTAAATTGAGAAAATAATTAAGAGAAACCTCCAACATAGAATTAATATCCCTCTTGACAATAATAACACGGATCATTGATATCTAAAGATTATGAAAACAATGGATAGCTTGCTTGGAATTTAATCCTAAATTACCTTAATTAGATAAAGCTCTTGATCCAGTGTGAATTATCCCTTTTATCCTTTAAACAATTACCTCTTGATCCAGTGTGATAATTACTCAAGAATAAAGCATTAAGATCTAGTAATTTACAAGCACAATGGGCAATTAAAAATTGGTCAAAGATTCTTAAATCCCTTGGAAGGAAGATCCTTCGCTTCCAATTGCTACCAAACAATTAAATCCGAAGATCCTTCAAGATTTAATTTAGCTAATGCTACTTAATTTATCAAGAAAGTGCATGCTTCAATCTATCAAAACAAGCAACATAGAATTCATGCAGAGATATTAAGAAATACCCTATTAATTTTTATATAAAAGCACAAAATCTCACCATGATATAAGTCAAGAGATCAATTAAATTCTATATTGGAGAAAAGAAAAGGATTACTCACTCATAAATTGAGTAAGCATCCAAAGAAAACTTATAGGACTTGAAGGCGAAATCCTCTTCTTGAAAAACCTAAGGTTGCCGCCCCTCCCTTTGCAAAGAAAGGGTGGCGGCACCCTAGCCCTAAAACTAGAAGAAAAACTAGAACTAGAAGAGAAAAAGAAGAAGAGAAAATTATATGTGTGAAGGTATGTGATTTGTGTTACAGGAGGTGGCTATTTATTGTGGAAATAACCCTAAGAATTCCAATCCTAACTTGGAAAGGGGTCTAAGTCGGTTTTGAGTCTAACTTAGACTCCAAGTTAGATTAAAAGTCATCCTAGAGTAGAATCCAAGTTAGAATAGGATCCTGAAATTTTGCTGAATTTGTGCAGGGACTTCGACAGCATTTTTGGACTTGAAAATGCCAGAACTGGGTCTTGGACTTCAAAGGAAAGTTGTAGATCTCAAAGTTAGCTTTCAAACGAGTACTCATGAGCTTTAAACGGAGGTCTGAGCAGAAAGTTATGATTTTTCTACCAAAACTGCGCCTGAATCCTAATCCTGTTAGGACTAGAATCGGGAATCTACGGGATTTTAGATATTTCCTTGAATATAGGAGTTATTAATTGGGATTTTAATTCCAATTAATAATTATATGGGCTGAGTATTTTTTCATATTAAATATCCAAAATTCCTTAGCTTCCAGACTTCTTCATGGCTTGTCTTCAATCCTTCGCAATTAAAGCTCCATTCTTCAATTCTTGCTTCTTGGAAATAATTCTTCAATGGTCTTCAAATCTTCAAATTGTCTTCAATAAATCTTCAAACACGAACTTCGAATCTCCAAATCTATACTCAAAATTACTTTGCTCATATCTGTGTAAAAAGTCATCAAAATAGCTCCAAAAGTAGTGAAAATTATCAAATTATCAATTTCACATCTCATAAAGACTCAAATCACAAATATTAACAAAATAACATATATTTAAACATAAATAGATCCAAAAAACATAATAAAATAGCCATAAAAATTGGGTTGTTTTTGGCTCGATCATATTTTCCCCCACACTTGAACTTTGCTAGTCCCTTAGCAAATCAATGTGTAAGTTAATCAAAAACCAATTTTTCAAGAAAATCAAATTGAATTCATACATACATCAAAGAATAAATTCAATCATGAAATCAAAATAACAAAGAATAATAATAATACTCAATCCAAAGATCAAGAAACAACAAGCATCATCATTTTTAAGTAGCTATAATCAAAGTAGCTTTAATCACTTGCCATTCTTCACTTTCTATAACTACTTCTTTCTATAAGCTCATGTTTTCCTTTCTTTCTTCATTACTCAAAAGATTGCAATGTCATAAATATAAATCAAGGGTCATTGTGGGTTATAATAGATTTTCAAGGGTAATTGTTTTTAGAAAATTGAGGTTACTAACCTCGAAGTGTTCATGATTTGGGGTTACTAACTCCCATTTTTGAGGCTACTAGCACTCTAGAAGGACTCCTTCTTTTATTTTTTCAGAGGGACAATATTTCTGTAATTCCATGCCTCTTATCCTCTTTCCAAGGGTTACTAACTGCTTTTGTTTAAGAAAAGAGTGACAACAATGGATTGATTTTTTTTTTTTTACAGAAATACCTCTTCTCCTCTATCATGAAAAGCACTTCTTTTATGAAAACAAAAAATTTTTTAATTACCCTTTTTATAGATAGTCCCCCACACTTATTCTTGACATATATCCATGGCATACTTTCTCAATCATAATTTCAATCAAGATTGAACACAAGTTCTAGAATTAGATACTCATAGAAGCAATTAATAAATAAGATCATATCACAAACTTCAATTATACCTAATTGTAAGAAATCAAACAACATGCTATAACTCAATCAATAAATCAAACATTATTAAAATTCTAAGCATTCATCAATCATAATCAAATCAATTAATCAAAATATGCATGAAAATTCGAAATTTTATCTTTTAAAATAAATTTTTCGAAACTTTTGTCAAAAATTGGGGAAATAAGATCAATAAAAAACAATCAAATTCTATAAATAAGATCAATAAAAAACAATCAAATTCTATCCTAGGTTCTCATGCAAACAAGGACTATCATATGACTCAATTATTCAAGTAATAACCCTATCAAGTATTCACCCCCCCACACTTAAAATACACATTGTCCTCAATGTAAAAAACAATTAAGCAAACAATTCATGCAATTATCTTACCAAAAATAAAGAGTTAAGGTTCATGAAAACATACCTGGGTGGTTTTGATGAAGATAATTACGCAATTATAAAAGACAATAGGAAATTAAAGTGATAGGAAAAGAAAACTAGATAGTTTATTAATGAAACTTGAAAATTAAAGACATAAAATAAAGGAAATTGAAAATTAAAGCATAAATTAAATAACTAATCCTAAGATGCATAAAAATAAATCTTAAAAACAAGAAACTTAAAACTAAACCTAAATTGGTTTATGAATAGCCTTCTCCAATAAATTGAAGAGGTCATCCAAATTCCCAATTATGTTATTAAAATCATCTCTTAAGCTAGTAATTTGATCACTAATTTGGTTGCACCGAACAAGGAAAGGGTGAAGCTCTTCCTCATTCTCCTTTTCTTGATTACTTGATATAGTGATCAAATCCTATTCTTAAAAAGTTTTAGTTAGAGTAAAAAGTTAGAAACATACCTGAACTAGGAATTCAATACCTTAACTAGGAATTCAATACCTTGTAGGAGGAGGTCATCTATCTTCTATTGCAATTAGGTTTATAATCCTACCTAAAATAGGATTTCAAATTGCAAGGAAGGATAGGGAAAGCAGCGTACGGCATTGGCAATTGCGGGCTGTTGAGGTGTTGCATCGGGCCTGGTGTGCTTAGGCAGCACAAGCTGCCTTGCTTCGCAGCTCTCATGCAGTAGCGACAACAAGATGCCCCGCGAAAGCAACCTTGTTGCGCTCCGCTGGTGGCACCTTGTCGCTGGGACAGGCGTTCTCGCGGAGCAGCAACAAGTTTGCTCCGCAGCAGCAGCTGATTGCTGCTATTAGCCTGGGGCGCTGCTATCTCTGCTACTCGAGCTGCCTTGTGTGCTTGAACAGAGCCATAGGCACGTATGGCATCAACCATGGCCTCGGTAGTGGTTATGCCCCTCCATTTTTGTGCATTCTCTCCTTGAAGACAAATTTTTCAATAAAGAAAAATTCATAAATTCCTATCAAACAAAAACTCAAAGATAGATTAGTGTAAAAATTAAAATTAAAATTAAAATTAAATATGCAAAGAAATAAATTGGGTTGCCTCCCATCAAACGCTTGTTTAAAGTCATTAGCTCGACTTCCTTTCTTTTTCTTTTTTTTTAGGGTGGATCATACCACTTCAAAGCATAAAGCAAATATGATGAGATTGGAAGAATATGAGCACAAAAATATGAAATATAAAAGAAGATATAAGGAAAGAAATAACAAATTTTGTTGAGGGCGACTCCATGAATAGCTAGGAATGACAATGCCATCTTTGTTGTCGTGATTGGTTGATGCAATGGGTGCTTTCGGCATTCTTGATTGGCATTACTATCTTCGTGCCTTTCAAAAGTGTCCTCATCTTGGCAAATCTTCTTGTCCTCCAGAAAGAATTGATCAATAGATATCATTTCCGCGTTTTTGATATCTTCAAAGGATTCAAACTCAAGAAGTTTGTTGATTCCCAAGAAATCTTGATCTTCATGTTCCAAAAGCTGGTTCTCAACAGAATTCAACATGATTGTGTCTTTTGGCTTGAGATGTTTGAGTTGCTCCTTATCTGGTGGCTCTTCTTTGGACTTGACAAGTCTTGGAGGAGAAGGTGGAGGGATGTCCATCTTGATATCTGCTTTCTCAATCTTGGGGATTTCCATTGGTGGAGTAGAGACGCCAGCCATGCTAGGAACACCATCGTCATTGAAGAAAAACTTACTTAGTTCAGATTGGACGGGTTCCTCCCATGATGATGTCGCTTCGATTGATGCCTCATGATATTCTCTTGCGCTTTTTGCTACCTCTTCTGGCGTCAGGACTTTCGCTTTCTTGATTTCTTCTTCATCTAGGCTCCTTGTAAGTACCAATTCAAGTTCATCTTCATGGTGAAGTGATTGAACTTGTTCAGAACAAACTTCAATGGCATCGATGGCACAGATAGAATGAATCTCAGCAGGAGTTTTCATGGCTTCATAAATATTGAATTCAATGAGTTTCCCATCAAATTCCATGTTGAGTTTTCCATCGTGGACTTCATATTTTGTTCTGGCTGTGGCAAGAAAAGGTCTTCCTATCAGCAACGGCAATTGAGGTAGATGAAGGTCATCTTCACTCATCTTCAGAACATAGAAATCTGTAGGAAAAACAAAATCTCCAATCTGCACTAAAACATCCTCGACTATACCCTCAGGTTTAATGTTAGTTCTATCAGCAAATTGTATAGTCAGATCAGTTTTAGTCACAGGTTCATTTTCAATTGTGAATAGACAGAATAAGGCATGATGTTAATTGGAGAACCAAATTCACACATGGCATTTTCTATCTTATTCTTTCCTATTTTACAAGGAATAGAAAACGATCCTAAGTCATGGCTTTCATGATGCAGTTTTCTTTGATATGCATCAGATACATTCTCATTCATGCAAGCATATTTTTCAGAAAACTTACTCTTAGTCATGCATAATTCTTTGAGAAAATTCGCGTACCTGGGTTTTCTGACAACTTTATCAAGCAATGGAATATTTACCTCTATATTCCGTAGTGAATTGAGTTGCATTGCAAACCTTTGAGGGGGTATTGGATCATACTTCTCTCGCATCTCTTCCATCCATTCTTCTTCTGCTTGAATTTGAGCAGCGGTTGCTGGTGAAGTGCGCTGACTCTTCTTGTTTTTGGTCGAAAGCTCCTTTCTTCTTGGCAATTGAATATTGGGCACATCTTCTGGTGGTGGTGCAGCAGAGAAAGCAGATGCTTTCGGAGGTGGAAGTGGAACATCAGGTGACTCCGTCTTTAGCGCATTCCATTGTTGAGCTCCTTCAATTGAATTAACTTCGTACCCTTGTGTGAATTTGGAAGGTGTTTGAAGTGAATGTTGATTTTCTACTTGCATCTTCAGAATTTGTGCAAGCATGTTGGTGACGGTTTCTTGTTGTTTTGCCAAAGATGAAACCACATTGTCTAAATGCGTCATTTTTCTTTCATCTCGGCAAGAGATTCCTTCTCTGATTATCTAGTTGTTGAGTGTTCATCCATCATGTTGAGTTGGTGGATGTTTTCGATCATGGTATTGAGCAGCTTCCTTGCTTCTTCCGGGGTCTTGAGTGTTAGGCTTCCTCTACTAGCGGCATAAATATGCATTCGATCTTCATAGAGAAGTCCATCGTAAAAGTTCTAAATCAACATTGCTTCACTTAGGTTGTGGTAAGGGCAACTTGCGCAGATTTGGTTGTATCTCTCCCAGTATTGGTGCCACTTCTCTTCAGGTTGTTGTTGGCAGGTTGTGATTCTCCTTCGTACGTCAGCTCGCTTGGCCTCTGGAAAGTATTTGTTCAGGAACACGGTCTCCATCTCCTTCCATGAAGTTATGGATTTTGATGGCAGAGTCAAGAACCAACTTCTTGCTTTTCCTTCCAATGTTAAAGGAAAAGTTCGAAGTCTTGCTTGTTCTTCAGGCATCCCGGAGGTTGCAGCACACCATATAAAGAAATTTTGTAAGTGCTCATGAGGATTTTCATGAGACTCTCCTTGAAAGATTGGCAGCATGCGGATCACTCCAAAATTCATCTTGTATGACGTATCCGTGGCTGGATAGTCAATGTAGAGTGGCAGCAATTCACAGTTGAAATTCAGCTCTCGTAACGAATGTTGTTGCTCCATTGGATTTTTCCTACAAAACAGAGAAGATCAAGTGCAAATCGAATATAGAAAAGAAAAAGAAAAAGAAAAAATAAAACACAATCTCCCCGGCAACGGCGCCAAAATTTATGATCGGTCCTCAGCAAATCATAAAAATAAAATCCCAACAATTACTAACTAAAGATAGCTAGGGCAAGTAGGGATCGATCCACAGAGAGATAGGTTATTGTTCTTTTTCTTAAAACAAGCAAATAAAATAAAGAAGGTTTTGAAAGTAGAATTAAATCAAATCAAACTAGTAATTAAAACTATCTAAGAAAGCAATCAAGAAAATTAAAGAAAACAATTAATTAAGAAGCATAAATTAAATTGAGAAAATAATTAAGAGAAACCTCCAACATAGAATTAATATCCCTCTTGACAATAATAACACGGATCATTGATATCTAAAGATTATGAAAACAATGGATAGCTTGCTTGGAATTTAATCCTAAATTACCTTAATTAGATAAAGCTCTTGAGCTAGTGTGAATTATCCCTTTTATTCTTTAAACAATTACCTCTTGATCCAGTGTGATAATTACTCAAGAATAAAGCATTAAGATCTAGTAATTTACAAGCACAATGGGCAATTAAAAATTGGTCAAAGATTCTTAAATCCCTTGGAAGGAAGATCCTTCGCTTCCAATTGCTACCAAACAATTAAATCCGAAGATCCTTCAAGATTTAATTTAGCTAATGCTACTTAATTTATCAAGAAAGTGCATGCTTCAATCTATCAAAACAAGCAACATAGAATTCATGCAGAGATATTAAGAAATACCCTATTAATTTTCATATAAAAGCACAAAATCTCACCATGATATAAGTCAAGAGATCAATTAAATTCGATATTGGAGAAAAGAAAAGGATTACTCACTCATAAATTGAGTGAGCATCCAAAGAAAACTTACAGGACTTGAAGGCGAAATACTCCTCTTGAAAAACCTAAGGTTGCCGCCTCTCCCTATCCAAAGAGAGGGTGGCGGCACCCTAGCCCTAAAACTAGAAGAAAAACTAGAACTAGAAGAGAAAAAGAAGAAGAGAAAATTATATGTGTGAAGGTATGTCATTTGTATTACAGGAGGTGGCTATTTATAGTGAAAATAACCCTAAGAATTCCAATCCTAACTTGGAAAGGGGTCTAAGTCGGTTTTGGGTCTAACTTAGACTCCAAGTTAGATTAAAAGTCATCCTAGAGTAGAATCCAAGTTAGAATAGGATCCTGAAATTTTGCAGAATTCGTGCAGGGACTTCGACGGCATTTTTGGACTTGAAAACGGCAGAACTGGGTCTTGGACTTCAAAGGAAAGTTGTAGATCTCGGAGTTAGCTTTCGAACGAGTACTCATGGGCTTCAAACGAAGGTCTGAGCAGAAAGTTATTATTTTTCTACCAAAACTGCGCCTGAATCCTAATTTTGTTAGGACTAGAATGGGGAATCTACGAGATTTTAGATATTTCCTTGAATATAGGAGTTATTAATTGGGATTTTAATTCCAATTAATAATTATATGGGCTGAGTATTTTCCCATATTAAATATCCAAAATTCCTTAGCTTCCAGGCTTCTTCATGGCTTGTCTTCAATCCTTTGCAATTAAAGCTCCATTCTTCAATTCTTGCTTCTTGGAAATAATTCTTCAATGGTCTTCAAATCTTCAAATTGTCTTCAATAAATCTTCAAACACGAACTTTGAATCTTCAAATCTATACTCAAAATTACTTTGCTCATATATGTGTAAAAAGTCATCAAAATAGCTCCAAAAGTAGTGAAAATTATCAAATTATCAATTTCATATCTCATAAAGACTCAAATCACAAATATTAACAAAATAACATATATTTAAGCATAAATAGATCCAAAAACATAATAAAATAGCCATAAAAATAGGATTGTTTTTGGCTCGATCACGCTTCTATCTGCCAATTGCAAGGTAATGCTAGTGTCCTTCATCTCTAATCCAAGCTTGCTAACAAGAGACAATGGCATAAGTGAGATACTTGCACCTAAATCACATAAAGCTTTATTAATTTCATAAGACCAATAGTGCAAGGTATAGAAAAACTCCCTGGGTCTTTAAGCTTTGGTGGAAGCTTATTTTGAATCAAGGCACTACACTCCTCAAAAAGTGCAATTGTTTCAAATTCTTCAAGCTTCCTCTTTTTGGACGAAATCTGCTTAAGGAATTTAACATAAGAAGGAACTTGTGCCTAAACCTCAATAAGCGGAATGTTCATACGAAGTTCTTTGAAGATATTCAAGAACTTGTCAAACTCTTTTTCCAACTTATTCTGCTTCAATCTTTGTCGATAAGGAGGAGGAGGTGTGACTTCAGGTGGGATTGCCTTTCCCTCATTTTTCTTTTCAACTTTTCAAACCTTACCATCATCTTCCTCAATTCTCACAAACCTACCATTCTTTTTCTCAACTTTTACAACCTTACCAAACTTCTCAAGCATGTATTTTTCAAATTGCTCATTGGAAAGCCTTTGTGGGTAAGGAATTGTTGGAAAATAAGGCTTAACAGGGGAAGGTGAGGGCAACACATCTTCTTCATTAACAGGCTCGACCACCTTACCATTGTAGAGTGAAATAGCCATGACTGTTTCCTTAGGATTCATCTCGGTATTACTAGGCAATTGACCATTACTCCTTTCATTCAATTGCTTAGCCAACTAACCTACCTGAACCTCAAGATTTCGAATTGCAGTTTATGCTTGTTGTAGAGCATTTCGATTAGTTTGTGCAGTAGCATCACTTCTTTGCATGAACTGCATGAACATCTCTTCTAATCTCTCAAATTTTTGGTCTGAAGGAGATGGTTGAGGTTGTGGTGGAGGCGGTGGTTGTTGTTGCAGAGGTTGTTGAAATTGTTGTTTGGGCTGCTAGTATCCAGGTTGACCCACAGGTCTACTAGAAGAAGCACCTTGACCCCCCCCCCCCCCCCAAGAAGAATTAGGTTGATTTCTAACTGTAAGTGTTGGAGTAAGGATTTGATTGAGCTAAAATCAACCTTATTTTTATGGCTTTTACTATGTTTTTAGACCTATTTATGCTTAATTATATGTTATTTTATTAATATTTGTGTTTTTAGTCCTTAAGTGATGTGAAATTGAGAAATTATTATATTTCACTATTTTTGGAGCTATTTTGATGACTTTTTACACAGATTTGAGCAAAGCAATTTTTAGCATAGATTTGGAGATTCGAAGTTCGTGTTTGAAGACCATTTGAAGACTTATTTGGAGATTTGAAGACATTGAAGAATTATTTCAAGAGCAAGAATTGAAGATTGGAGCCTTAATTGAAGACAAGCCATGGATAAGCCTTCAAGCTTAGGTATTTTTGGATATTTTATATGGGAAAATACTCAGCCCATATAAATTATTAATTGGAATTAAAATCCCAATTAATGACTCCTATATCAAGGAAATATCCAAATCCCATAGATTCCCGATATTAGTCCTAACAGGATTAGGATTCAGCGCAGTTTTGGTAGAAAAATCATAATTTTCTGCTCAAACCTCCTTTTGAAGCCCATGAGTACTCGTTGGAAAGCTAACTCCGAGATCTAAAACTTTCTTTTGAAGTCCAAGACCCAGTTCTGCCGTTTTTAAGCCCAAACATACCGTCGAAGTCCCTGCACGAATTCAGGATTTTTTCAGGATCCTATTTTAACTTGGATTCTACTCTAGGATGACTTTTAATCTAACTTAGAGTCTAAGTTAGACTCAAAACCGACTTAGACCTCTTTCCAAGTTAGGATTGGAATTCCTAGGGTTATTTCCACTATAAATAGCCACCTCGTGTAACACAAATCACATACCACACACATAGATATTTTCTCTTATCCTAGTTTTTAGTTTTCTTCTAGTTTAGGCAAGGGTGCCGCCACCCCCTATTGTCATAGCGAGGTGCGACATACCTAAGTTTTTTTCAAGGAGATTTCGCCCCTTCTAGTTTTGTAAGTACTCTTATGCCGCTCATGGATTTTCCCAAATTCATGAGTAGCTAAATTCTTATACTTCTAATCCTTTGGTGAATTCAATCAATTGATATGGTGAGATTTCTGTTCTTATAATTTGGTATTTTATTTTTGATAGATAGCATCTTAAACTCTGTTTGGTTCCATGACCTTGATTTTTATTTGTTTATGCGGCCGATAAATTGATAATTTGAGAGATCTATTGCTAAGTCAGGCGGAATAGTTAACTCTCGAGTCTGATTGTTTGGTAGCAAGTTGATGACGTTTAATAGACGCTCAATTGGGTTTGCATGCCAGTGATCGGAATTTATCTGATTGTTGTATGGTTTTACTTGTTAAGCATGTGTGAAAGAACTAATTAAATAGTTGATCTTGATGCTTTGTTGCTTGGTGAATCTTTAAGCCTTAACCGGTAATTGATTTGTTAAGTTAACAATAGAGGTAATTTAAGCCTTAACAGGTAATCTTATCTAAATAGCATGTTAGGTTTTTCCTAGGCAAGTTATCATCAAGGATTATATATTGAATTCATCTTTTAAATCAAGGACCCACATTCAATTTGATTGTTTTCTACCATTGGAGAAGAAGTATGCTTTAATTATTGTTTTCTTTCTTATTTGCCATAGATCTAGATTTAATTTACTTTCCTTTGTTTTCTAGTTTAATTGCTTTCTTTTTAATTGTGATTTTTAAACCTCTGCTTTCTGTGTTTTGTTTTGAGAGATTTTAAGGATTGTATCTTTGGATAATGTCTACACTCTTCTCTGTGGGATCGACCCCTACTTGCTCTATCTACTATAGTTAGGATTTTGTGGGCAATTATTATTATGATTGCTGACGACCGATCATAAATTTTGGCGCCGTTGCCGGGGAAGGGAAACTTTTCCTGGTTTTTGCCAGGGAAGGAAGTTAGACTCATCTGGAGACGAATCATGGTAATTTTCTCTTAGTCTATGCGTTTTCTCTAAAAAAAAAAAAAATCTGCGTTTTTTATTTAAAAAAAAAATTCTTTTTCTTTGCGTTTTCAATCTAAAAAAAATTGTGATTTTACGTTTTTAAGTCTTGCGTTTTTGAACAAAAAAAGAGTTTTTTGCGTCATAAAAAAAATTTGTTCCTACGTTTTTAGAAAAGAATAAAAAAAATATTTTCCTTTATTTTCTGTCTTTAATTTTAATTTTGTTTAAGAACTTTTACTACTAACAATTTTTCTTTTGAGTTTTTTGAGTTTTTCTAGGAAGCTGTATGCCAAAGACAAGAAGTAGTGGTACAAAAGACTTTGAATTTGATCCAGAGCTAGAAAGAACACTATTTTCGCTAGGGAAGGAGAAATCAACTCCACAACAAGAAGAGGAGCCATCCAATTCGAGTTCTCAATCTATTTCTCCTAGATCTGCTGCTTCAACATCGTCACAAGACAATGGCAAACGAAGAACCTAAAACCCTGAGAGAGCTTTCTGCACCAAACGTCAATGCCCAACGCTTAGCCATTCCATACCCAGATACGACTGCAAACTTTGAGATTAAATCTAGATTTATTCAGATTTTACCCAAATTTCACGGTCTGTCTGGAGAAGATCCTCACCGACATCTGACCGATTTCCAGATTGCCTGCACATCAACAAATATTCAAGGTATCACTGAAGACCAATTCAAGCTAAGAACTTTTCCGTTCAATCTTGTGGATCGTGCAAAAGATTGGTTGTACCTCTTACCAACTGGTTCAATCACATCTTGGACGAGCCTTAAGAAGTTGTTCTTGGAAAAGTACTTTCCTGCCCATAAAGTATCAAGTATAAGGAAGGAGATTTGCGGAATTAAGCAACGCCATGGAGAAACAATGCACGAATATTGGGAACGTTTCAAGACACTATGTGCGAGCTGCCCCAATCATCAAATCATTGAATAATTGCTGATCCAATATTTCTACGAAGGATTACTACTGTTTGACAGATCTTCCATAGATTCTGCAAGTGGAGGAGCTTTCATAGACAAAACTCCTACCGATGCTTGGACTTTAGTGGAGAACATGGCTGCCAACACTCAACAATTCGGATATCGAGAAGATTATTCAAGAGAAGGCAATACAAGAAGAATCAATGAAGTCTCTACCCATTCCACCTCACTGGAGCAACAACTCCAAGAGACAAATCAGCAATTGCTGCGCTCACTGATTTATTCAATGTGAATTTTTCAAGTGTGCCTAAGACTTGTGGTATTTGTAAACAAGAACACTACATTGAATTCATCTTTTAAATCAAGGACCCATATTCAATTTGATTGTTTTCTACCATTGGAGAAGAAGTATGATTTAATTATTGTTTTCTTTCTTATTTGCCATAGATCTAGATTTAATTTACTTTGCTTTGTTTTCTAATTTAATTGCTTTCTTTTTAATTGTGATTTTTAAACCTCTGCTTTCTGTGTTTTGTTTTGAGAGATTTTAAGGATTGTATCTTTGGATAATGTCTACACCCTTCTCTATGGGATCGACCCCTACTTGCCCTATCTACTATAGTTAGGATTTTGTGGGGAATTATTTTTATGATTGCTGACGACCGATCAGGATTGTTTTGCTGCCTTCCAGTATTAGCAATGAATTGAGCCTGTTCTAACTGTGGACACTCAGAACTATCACAACTCACATGAGTATTAGAGGGGTTAGAGATAGCATTAATATTAGCTTTCTTCAACAAGGTAACAATAGAATCAAGTTTAGCATTAAGCATAGTAACACTATCCACAGAATGCAAACCTCTCTTGGATCCATCCCTTTCCCCATAAAATTCTTCATTGTTGGATGCCACAGTTTCCATCAATTCCAGTGCTTCAGCTACAGGGTTCCTCAATATTGCACCACCTGCTGCAGAGTTCAAATTGGATTTACATTGAGACAAAAGACCATTATAAAAAGTTTGTACCAAGAACCAATTTGGAACTCCATGGTGTGGACATTTTCGTTGCAGATCCTTGAATCTTTCCCAGGCATCATTAAGCGTTTCGTTGTCACGTTGCTTGAAGCTAGTGATGTCAGTTCTCAGCTGATTGCTTCTTTCAAGTGGAAAATACTTTGTCTGAAAAGTTGTGGTAAGCTCATCCCAAGTTTTGAAGTGGCTTGGAGGAAAGGAATTCAACCAAGCTTTCGCTTTGTCCCTGAGAGAAAAAGGAAACAAACGTAAACGAATTGCTTCATCAGTAACATTATGAATCTTTACCGTATCACAAATTTCCTGGAAATTCGTTATATGCAGCAAAGGATCTTCAGTAGTTCTGCCATCGAAAGGATTTTGTTGGACCATTGTGATGAGGCCTGGTTTGATCTCAAAGTTTTGAGCTTGAATGGTGGGCCTGGCTATGCTAGTCTGAGCATTGGTAATACTCGGGAGAGCATATTGTCCCACAGGTTTGGTATCCACAACTTGATCATCAGCCATGATCTCTTTTTGCCTTTGCTTTTCAAGTTTTGTTTGTGCTCGGTTGAATTTGCAGAGTTTCTCAATTTCAGGGATGAATGGAATAAGAGCTTGAGAATCAGTGGTTGCTCTTGTCATACACTACCAAAAATCAAAGAAAAGAGAAGATCAAACGAAATAAAATAAAAAATAGAACAAATTAAAAATAGAAATTAAGTGTTCCCCGACAACGGCGCCAAAAACTTGATTTACTAATTCTGCAAGTGCACAGAGTCAGTTGAAGTAATAAATCCTAGAGTATTCCAGGAGTCGAACCCACAGAGAACAATTAATTTCTATTATAATTAATTCTTTCAAGAAAAGGAAAATTGAGAGTGATCAAAGCAATTTAAATTAAGAACAACTAAATTAAAGAAGCAGAGAATTAAATAAGATGTGAAAACAATAATTAAAAGGCTTAGGGCTTCAGGTTTCACCTAATTGGGAAATCAATAATTAACCTATAAATTGAATTGATGCAAAGCTAGAATAGAATTACACTTAATTACCTATGTGCTCCGTCAAGTCAATACAGGAATACCTAACTAATTAGATTCACTATCCGTCGATGTCAACCTAATTAACTAGATTCATTAAGAACAAGTAATTATTCACCTATCAAATTAGCCTAAGATTCATGTCTGATCCAGTCTAACCTGTTTGTTTTCCTAGTGCGCAAATTATACTTCACCCGTCAGTACATGACACAATCCCTAAGATAAACTATATGATGGACAGGCATATAATTTGTATGAAGAACAAGAAAAACAAATCCAACTTAAAAAGATCAATTCAAAACATAAAATTAAATATTAATCCCCAATTGGCTACACCTAAAACCCTAATTAGGGATTTAGCTACTCATGCTCATGAAAATATAAACATAAACTATTATAAAATAAATAAAGAACATGAGAGAGAAAGAAAAACTCCCTAAAATTGTCTTCAAGAAAGTGGAAGAGAATTGTCTCCAAAATTCTCTTGTGTTATTCTAAGTACAAAGCCTCCCTTTATATAGGGGTTAAAATTCTAAACCTAAAAGAAATAGGAAAAATAAAATAAAGATTACAAATAATTAATAAATCCTAAAGGGGCCATAAATAAGTGGAATCTGACTTTAATTGGCCCAAAATTCGTAGAAAATAATTACTGGTTGAAAATAGCTGAAATTCATTCAAAACTATGAGAAGAATTGGTCAAAATCGGGTCCAAATCAGCTCACCCGCGCGCGTACAAAGTCTGCCCGCGCGCGGCTTATCCCATACTGATCTTCGCGTCCAAAATATAGGCATGCCTGCGCGCGGCTTAAAGTTGGCCCGCGCGTGGGCTATTACAGTTTCTTCTCGCCAATTTCAAATTCCAATTTGACTTGGCTAAATTTCCTTTTCATGCTTCCAGCTTCTATTTTCCTTCAATTTGATCCCTTTTCTTCACAAAGTCTTCAATTGAGCCTATGGAACAAAATCAAAGGAAATTAAGCATCAAATAATCAAAATTCATAAAATAAACACCTAAATTAACACCAATAATTATGTAAACGGAGGGAGAAACAGTCTGAAAGTTTTGTACATATCGGCCCGATATAATGGATTCCACATTGGCCGAATGCTGATTGACAACGGGTCTGCCTTGAATATTATGCCTTACCACTCATTAGAGAAGCTGCTGGTAGACCTCTCCCATATCAAACCAAACAACATGATGGTAAGGGCCTTCGATGGAACAACTCGCTCAGTAAGGGGTGACATTGAGCTCCAGATGAAGATCGGAGGTGTGGAATTCTTGATGACCTTCCAAGTGATGGATATTAACCCTTCATATTCTTGTTTGTTGGGGAGGCCTTGGATCCATATGGCTAGAGCAGTACCATCAACTATGCATCAGGCGGTCAAGTTCCGGGTAGGAAACAAGTTGATAAAGATTAAAGCAGAGAAGGATATCATGGTTGCACAGACTCACAATGCCCCATATATTGAAGCAACGGAAGAGGGTCTAGAAGATACTTTCTGCTCGTTTGAAGTTGCAGAACTGACCCATGTCAAGGAAGGGGGAAAGTTGCCTAAGCCACATGTGACCAAGAATTGGATGATGCAGATAAAGCAGCTGATAGGAAAGGGATGGAAAACAGGATACGGTTTGGGGAAGAGACTTCAGGGAATCAGAGAGGCCATTTCTACACCAAAGTATAGATTTACGTTCGGTTTGGGTTATAAGCCCACAAGGAAGGATCGGGTGGAAGCTATAGAGAAGAAGAAACTGATGAGGATGGCTAGGCTTAAAGGAGAACCTTATGAAGGGGGCAAGATGGAGTTCCCTCCCTTGTATCACACTTTCAGGTCGGCCGGTTGGGTGAACCCATCAGAGCAAATGAATGCCCTTCAACGAGCCACTGAGATGTTATCTGCAGAAGGAAAGCTGCAGGACTTATCAGTTAACGCAATTGAAGATGGATCAGAAGATAGGTGCCCATGGATCTACCCCGCTGAGCAAGGATCAGGGATGGACAGTTGGACTGAGTTCGAATTTCTAGTTTTTATCAACAATGAAGAAATGTTATAGGCTTTTGACGCAAGCCTTTAAACCTTTAATCGAAGACATTAAAGGAGGAGTTATAGTCTCCTGAGGGTTTACTTAACTAGAACGACACCCACAAACATTGCTACATATGAAAGTTAGTTCCAAAAACAATTTCAGAACGATTTTCAAATTTTTTTAGTAGTAGGCCTCAAACTTCAAAGTGTTGGATACTTCTCAAAACAAGTCATTATTTAATCAAAAGTAAAGCACAAATGGCTAGTTCATCATCCAAATCATCTGCCTCAAAAGAGAAATAAGAAAACAATTTTTTTTAAGAGCTACTTACCATAGGCTTGTACCTCATCTACATCTCCACTACAACCATATCAAACCACAAACCAAATATATATGCATATGTATGAGTCGAAAGGTCTTTATAAGGGTTGTAATGGGGCCAAGGGACAGTGAGTTAAGAAGGAAAGGATAAAGTAGATCAAAGTATTCAAGAATTTAGTAGAGCATAACTATTCCATCAAGAGCTTATTTAATCTTGTGATAGCTCTTTCTTCATCATAACTCCACAAATTCTCCAAAATTTCTTATCTTTCTTGAACAATCAGTGCCAATTTTTTTTTTGAAAAGAACTACTTACTTACAACAATTTTTGACACTCCACTTTTCACATTCCACTAACTTCCCCCACACTTATTTTGATCTCAATCTTTCTTCATCAAAAACAACAAAAGATCATTACGCACAAAGAATCAAAATCATTAATAAGGCTCAAGAATTTTAGCCTTCCACCATCCATAGAACTAAAAATCAACAAGTTATGATCTTACTAATTCAAGAATAAGGGTAAAACTTGTTTTTCGGGTTCAAAGTTCTTTGGGATATGTGGTTAATCAAAGAAAAAGGCTAAATAAATTAATTAAGGCAACAAAGGGTTACTAGTGATAATGTAAAAAGGGTAGGCATCCTAAGGCTCTAACGGTTCAAGCAAACGCCTTAGTCATCCCCATACACAATACATAAACATTCCAAACCAATCATACCACAATCCAATTAGTCTCGAAGAGATTCAACACAAGTTCTAGAAGTAGCAAAAACCAATTTTTGTACCCAATTGACAAGCATCATCTTCATTTGACAAACTTTGGCAACCATTTGTAAAAGCAGTTGAAATAATGACTCAATTGATGATATCCAACTCTAGAAATTCTTGGCCAAAAACCAAAACAATTTTGAAAAATTTTGAATATGAACTCCTAACATATGCCTTAATGCAAATGCAATGCATGACATAATTAAAAGAAAATGCATGAACAAAATAATTAGATATGCTAATGCAAAATAAACATGCTTATTAGGATGACAAGAACTAATTTATCAAAAATTAAATTTCAATTTGTCTCCCCCCACACTTAGAACAACATTGTCCTCAATGTTGTGAGCACAAAAAAAATTAAAAAGAAAAGTTAACGAAAACTCCCTTATAAATGCCAAAATTAGAAGAACGTGGGAGTTTGCTTTGATTTGTGCTTCACTTGTACAAGAGACAAAAGAAAAAAAAATGAGTAACTAGTTAGGTCATAAAGAAATAAATATGCAACATGTCCTAAAAGAAGTGGGAAAAAAATGCTAAATATGTAATGCAATGCATGTAATTATAATAGACATAATTGGTGTCAAACTAATTGATGTCCAACTCATTGCTTCGAAAGGCAGCCCCAAAATCTCCTTCCTCAAATAATTAGTCTGGTGATTGGCCTTTCAACTATTCACCTTGGTTTCCATCAGAGGTCTGGGTGATTGAGTCGTCAAATAAGAAAAATCCCCGCGTCAACCTTGGCTATCACGCCACAGAACTTGGTCATTCCGATCACATCGGGCCTAGGAGTGAACAACAGAAAAGGTTGCAAGGACGAAACGAAGTTGGGACTGAGATGGGGGGAAAGTTGGCGCCGGAATCTGGTCGATATTTGACTAAGCAAAGGCGGCGCCGGATTGGAGTTGGGTCGGGGGCCGGATCAAGACATAAGCTCGAATCCTGCTGAGGAAGCCAATTCGGGGCCGGGTGGAGGGTAAAGTCAGGCCCGGATACCTTGTGAAATCCAATTGTCATGTTACCTTAATTTTCTTTCATTATCAGCAAAATTAATGACTTCTGCCAAGCTAATTAAAAATCATCCCCACTCAAAACTTCTTCTAACACATTGCTTCCATTAATATTTTGGGCACCAAATTATGCTATAGTGGAATGCAGGTATGAAATTATTACAAATGCACAAAATAAAGGGCACGAATTTAATATGAATGAAAACTAAATAAAAATATGAATGCATGAATGAGAAAACAAAATAAGTTGACTAAAAAAAATGTTATGAATGCATGCGAACTAATGTAATATACCTACAGAGTGGAGAAAATAAAATAGTTAGCAAAAACAAATTAAATAAAAAATATATATAAGAACTAAAATAAAAACAAGTTAGATGGTGGGTTGCCTCCCAACAAGCGCTTTTGTTTAACGTCGATGGCTTGACGGAGCTATGTTGCTACTCTCCAGGATCCCAAAATCGAGAGTTTGCACATCTCGAATAACAATTTTTATCATAGAGCAACTCATTCTTGTTATCGACAAAGCCATAGGCTGAAGAGTGGTTGTGAGGCCACCATTCAATTTCATCTTTGTAAACTTGGGCTTTGTCATAAACATCATCCCCTAAGAAAAATTTCTTCTCACCTACAAATTCAGACAAGCAAGACGGATTTAGTTTATTAGTTCCAATAAAATCATAATCCAAATAAGAAGAGAAAGAATTGGGTTCAAGATCAGAAGACTTATTGAAAGGAGGAGCTAGCATTAAGCAATTTTGTACTTGGTAATTAAGCTTAGACAATGAACAATTATCAAGTGGTTGAACACTTTTCTTATCTCCTTCTCCAATAGGTTCATCTTGCTTGCACTTGTTAGTACCTTAACACAAGAATCCAAACTATAAGTTTTCTCAAAATCATTAGTAACTGAATTGTCACTAGAATCAATGCAAGAAGAAGAACAACTTCCATAAATTGGATATTGTGAATCATCAAAAATACTAAAAGTAATTTTCTCATTCAACACCTTAAATGTTATGGTACCTTTTTCAAGATTAATACGAGTTCTAGCAGTGCGCAACAAAGGTCCACCCAAAATCACAGGAAGTTTTATGCATTCCTCCATATCAAGCACAATAAAATCCACAGGGATATAGAATTTACCAACTTTAAGTAGAACATTCTCAATAATGCCTTCAGGATACCTGACGCTTCTATCTGCCAATTGCAAGGTAATGTTAGTGTCCTTCATCTCTAATCCAAGCTTCCTAACAAGAGACAATGGCATAAGTAAGATACTTGCACCTAAATCACATAAAGCTTTATTAATTTCGTAAGAACCAATAGTGCAAGGTATAGAAAAACTCCCTGGTCTTTAAGCTTTGGTGGAAGCTTATTTTGAATCAAGACACTACACTCCTTAGAAAGTGCAATTGTTTCAAATTCTTCAAGCTTCCTCTTTTTGGACAAAATTTGCTTAAAGAATTTAACATAAGAAGGAACTTGTGCCAAAACTTTAATAAGTGGGATGTTCATACGAAGTTCTTTGAAGATATTCAAGAACTTGTCAAACTCTTTTTCAAACTTATTCTGCTTCAATCTTTGTGGATAAGGAGGAGGAGGTGTGACTTCAGGAGGAGTTATCTTTTCCTCATTTTTCTTTTCAACTTTCCAAACCTTACCATCATCTTCCTCAATTCTCACAAACCTACCATTCTTTTTCTCAACTTTCATAACCTTACCAAACTTCTCAAGCATGTATTTTTCAAATTGCTCTTTGGAAAGCCTTTGTGGGTAAGGAATTGTTGGAACATAAGGCTTAACAGGAGGAGGTGGGGGCAACACATCTTCTTCATTAACAGGCTCGACCACCTTACCATTGTTGAGTGAAATAGCCATGACTGTTTCCTTAGGATTCACCTCAGTATTACTAGGGAATTGTCCATTACCTCTTTCATTCAATTGCTTAGCCAACTGACCTACTTGTACCTCAAGATTTCGAATGGCAGACTGAGTAGATTGCAAAGCAGTATGATTAGTTTGTTCAGTAGCTTCACTCTTTTGCATGAACTGCATGAACATCTTTTCTAGTCTCTCAAGTCTTTGGTCTGAAGGAGATGGTTGAGGTTGTGGTGTTTGTTGCTGCATAGGTTGTTGAATTGTTGTCTGGGCTGCTGGTATCCAGGTTGATTTCTCATCCCTGGATTGTCAGTGTTGGAGTAAGGATTGTTTTGCTGCCTTCCATTATTAGCAACGAATTGAGCCTGTTCTAACTGTGGACACTCAGAACTATCACAACTCACATGAGTATTAGAGGGGTTAGAGATATCATTAATATTAGCTTTGTTCGACAAAGTAACAATAGAATCAAGTTTAGCATTAAGCATAGTAACACTATCCACTAAATGCAAACCTCTCTTGGATCCATCCCTTTCCCCATAAAATTCTTCATTGTTGGATGCCACAGTTTCCATCAATTACAATGCTTCAGCCACAGGTTTCTTCAATATTGCACCACCTACTGCAGAGTTCAGATTGGATTTACATTGAGATAAAAGACTATTATAAAAAGTTTGTACCAATAACCAATCTGGAACTCCATGGTGTGGACATTTTCGTTGCAGATCCTTGAATCTTTCCCAGGCATCATGAAGCGTTTCATTGTCATGTTGCTTGAAGCTAGTGATGTCAGTTCTCAACTTATTGCTTCTCTCAAGTGGAAAGTACTTTGTTAGAAAAGCTGTGGTAAGCTCATCCCAAGTTTTGAAATGGCTTGGAAGAAAGGAATTCAACCAAGCTTTCGCTTTGTCCCTGAGAGAAAAAGGAAACAAACATAAGCGAATTGCTTCATCAGTAACATTATGAATCTTTACCATATCACAAATTTCCTGGAAATTTGTTATATGCAGCAAAGGATCTTCAGTAGTTCTTCCATCAAAAGGATTCTGTTGAACCATTGTGATGAGGCTTGGTTTGATCTCAAAGTTCTGAGCCTGAATGGTGGGCCTGGCTATGCTAGTCTGAGCATTGGTAATACTTGGGGTAGCATAAGCTCCCACAGGTTTGGTGTCAACAACTTGATCATCAGCCATGATTTCTTTTTGCTTTTGCTTTTCAAGTTTTGTTTGTGCTCGGTTGAATTTGCAGAGTTTCTCAATTTCAGGGATGTATGGAATAAGAGCAGTAGATTCAGTGGTTGCCCTTGTCATACACTACCTAAAATCAAAGAAAAGAGAAGATCAAACAAAATAAAATAAAAGATAGAACAAATTGAAAATAGAAATTTAAGTGTTCCCCGGCAACGGCGCCAAAAACTTGATGAACCAAATCTGCAAGTGCACAGAGTCAGTTGAAGTAATAAAATCCTAGAGTAATCCAGGTGTGGAATCCTCAGAGAACAATTAATTCCTATTATAACTAATTCTATCAAAGAAGGAAATTAAGAGAAATTATCAAGACAATTTAAAACTAAGAGCAATTGAGTTGTAAAAGCAGAAAATTAAATAAGATGTGAAAACAATAATTGGAAAGCTTAGGGCTTTAGGTTTCACCTAATTGGGAAATTACTGCCTAACCTATGAATTAACTTGATGCTAAATTAGAATAGAATTACACCTAATTACCTATGTGCTCTGTCTAGTCTACACAGGAATACCTAACTAATTAGATTCACTATTCGTCGATGTCAACCTAATTAACTAGATTCATTAAGAACAAGTACTTATTCACCTATCAAATTAGCCTAAGATTCATGTCTGATCTAGCCCAATTTGTCTATTTTCCTAGTGCACAGATTATGCTTCTCCTGTCAGTACATCACACAATCTCTAAAACAATCTATATGTTGATCAGGCATATAAATCTCATGAAGAAGAAGGAAAATAAATCTAACTGGAAAGAAAAACAATTCAATTCATAAATCAAGCAATACTTTCCAATTAGCTACACCTTAAACCCTAATTAAGAAATTAGTTACTCATCATCATGAACAAAAACACAAGAATAATTTTATTGAAGAACAGAAACATAAGAGAAAGAGAGAAAAGAAATCTTAGTCTTAATCTCCAAGGAAATCTTCTCTCCAACAAGGAAAATAGTTGTGATGAGCAAAAAGTGCTCCAAATAATCCTAAAAGTCTGTATTTATAGGGATACAAAAAGTCCTAAACTAGTTTGGACTAATCAGGGGCAAAATTGGAAAATAGGAAAAAATAACAATAATTTCCGTCAGGCACAACCGGGGGCCCGGTTGGGGGTCAAGTGGGCTCCCAGTTAGGACAGTGAGTTTGCGCGAATTGGAGGTTTCAACCGGGCCCCCAGTTGAGGGGTAATCGGGCTCCCAGTTGGACTCCATCAGGATTTCGCCAAGTCTTCAGCTTCCTTCATCGTTTTCACTCTCTTCAAATCCAAATTAGCTTCCGACTCCTAAATGAAAGTTGTAGAGCCTTGAATCCTCTTTCCACGGGCACTTGAATCGCCTCAAACGGATCTCTGAATTGAAAGTTATGATTTTCGCCCTAAAATCACTCCAAACTAAACTACAAGCTCAAAAACACAAAATGTGAGAATATATCATAAAAAGCAATAGAAAGTGCAATATAAATACTCAAAATATAATCTAAATGAGCTCTAAATAATGTGAATTATTGCACTTATCAGCTTTTCAAAAGTTTCCATAGGCTTATCCAAGTTTCTAAAAGACTATTACCTAAAATGTGATTGAATTTCATTTTCATGGATGTTATTTAAATCATGTTCTCTTTATTATGGCTAGTAATGAAAATCGGATGCATATTCAAGTTTCTTCTCATTTGTTCCACTCGTTCACATTTGACTCTTCATTAACTATTCTATTTTTTATTTTCCTATGTATATATATATATATATATATATATATATCTTGCTATCTCCTTCTCAGGCAAACTGACGATGAATGCAAAGACGAACTGGATAAATTTGCAACTGATTTTGATGGGCCTGTGTGTAACAATGATTCAACTGAGGAATATGCAAATGATTCAGAATTACCCTCAGACCTCATGAGATTGATTGAGCAAGAAGATAGGCAAATTCAGCCTCATGAAGAAGCCACTGAACTGATAAATTTGGGTACTGGAGAATGTAAGAAGAAAGTGAAGATCGACACTACTTTAACTCCAGAAGACGTGCAACGACTAGTAGAATTACTTAGAGAGTATGCCGATGTATTTGCTTGGTCATATCAAGACATGCTAGGACTGGACCCCTCAGTGGCAATTCATAAGTTGCCCATAAGGCCATAATGCAAGCCTGTGCAGCAAAAAATGAGAAGAATGAAGCCAGATATGCTCTTGAAGATCAAGGAAGAGGTTAAGAAGCAGTTTGACGCTGGTTTCCTTGATGAGATCAGATACTAGAATGGCAAGCCAACATTGTTCCAGTTCCCAAGAAAGATGGAAAAGTGAGGATGTGCGCGGATTACAGAGATCTGAATCGCGCCAGCCCTAAAGACAATTCCCCATGACCTCATATAGACATACTAGTGGACAACACAGCTCGACATTCGTTGTTTTCTTTTATGGATGGCTTCTCTGGGTATAATCAGATTAAGATGGCACCCGAGGATAAAGAGAAGACAGCTTTCGTGACAGCATGGGGCACGTTATGTTACAAAGTCATGCCTTTTTGGTTGAAAAATGCAGGAGCGACCTACCAACGAGCAATGGTTACCTTATTCCATGACATGATGCATAAGGAGATAGAGGTGTATGTCGATGACATGATTGCCAAAGCTCGCTCGCCAGAGGAACATTTGGCGAATTTGAGGAAGTTGTTCCAAAGACTCAGAGAATATCAGCTCAAACTAAACCCAGCAAAGTGCACTTTTGGGGCAACATCCGGAAAGTTGTTGGGATTCGTGGTAAGCCAGAAGGGACTAGAAATTGATCCCGATAAAGTGGAAGCTATACGGAAATTGCCTCCGCCTAGAACTCAAAAAGAAGTAAGGGTATTCCTTGGGCGCTTGAATTATATAGCTCGGTTCCTATCACAGTTGACTGTGAAATTTGATCCCATTTTTAAGCTACTTAGGAAAAATAATCCAGGTGAATGGGATGGTGAATGTCAAGCCACATTGGATAAGGTGAAAGAATACTTGTTGAATCCACCGGTTTTGATGCCCCCGGAACGTGGAAGGCCTTTGATTTTATACTTAACAGTATTCGAAAAATCCATGGGTTGTGTCTTAGCACAGTAGGATAAGTCGAGCAAAAAGGAGTATGTCGTCTACTATTTGAGCAAGAAATTCACCGAATATGAGTCCAATTACTCCTCCTTGGAAAAGATGTGTTGCGCATTAGCATGGGCAGCTCAACGGCTGAGACAATATATGCTTTACCATACCACAATGTTGGTATCTAAGCTTGATCCACTACGATACATCTTTGAGAAGCCTGGTTTGTCTGGGAGAATAGCAAGATGGCAAGTATTGTTGTCTGAATACGACATCGTATACGTCTCCCAAAAGGCCATAAAAGGAAGTGCAGTGGCAGATTTTTTGGTAGATAGGGCAAGAGACGATTACGAGCCTGTTAAGTTTGAATTCCCTGATGAGGATCTTATGGCAATGATGAATACAGAAGAAGCTCATACTTTGACGGAGCATCCAATATGTTGGAGCATGGTATCAGTGCAGTATTAATTTCACCCGATGGAGACCATTTCCCGGCCACAGCAAGACTAGACTTCCCTTGTACGAACAACATCGCAGAATATGAAGCATGTGTGTTCAGTATTCAAATGGCAATTGAAAGGAAAATCAAGGTGTTTGAAGTTTACGGTGATTTGTCCCTAGTGGTTTACCGAATGAAAGGAGAATGGGAAACCAGAGACTTTAAGCTCATTCCCTATCGAGAGCACATTTTGGAGCTAATGGAGCAATTTGAAAAGAACTCCTTCCATTATTTACCTCGGGAAGAAAACCAGTTGGCTGTCGCACTAGCTACGTTGGCTGCCATGTTTAAAATCGGTGGAGGGATGGATATCCAACCTATCGAAATGAGGTTGAAGGGGTCGCCAGCACATGTCATGAGCATAGAAGAAGAGCCCGATGGAAACCCGTGGTATTATGATATTCTGCAGTATGTCAAACATCAGAAATACCCAGAATGTGCAACTGAGAACGACAAAAGGGTGATCAGTCGAATGTCAATGGGTTACCTTTTAAATGGAGAAGTGTTATATAAAAAGGGTCGTGATCAGACATTGCTTCGATGCGTGGGTTCCATGGAAGCCAGGAAGATCATGGAAGAAGTACATGAAGGATCATGTGGAAGCCATGTCAGTGGACACAAAATGGCAAGACAGGTCATGAGGGCGGGTTACTTTTGGTTGACATTGGAGACTGACTGCATAAAATATGTCAGAAAGTGTCACAAATGCCAGATTGATGCGGATCAGATTCACGTGCCTCCGAATCCATTGCATGTCATGTCATCTCCGTGGCCGTTCTCAATGTGGGGTATAGATGTAATCGGAGCTATCACCCCCAGGGCCTCGAATGGACACAAATTCATATTAGTTGCAATTGACTACTTCACTAAGTGGGTCGAAGCAGCTTCGTACTCAAGGGTGACTCATGCGGTGGTTACCAGATTCATCAAGAAAGAGATTATCTGTCGGTATGGGTTGCCAGCGAGGATCATTACAGACAACGCATCCAACTTGAATCAAGGCTTGATAGATGAGACTTGCAAGTAGTTCAAGATTGCACATAGTAATTCAACCATTTATAGACCCAAGATGAACGGTGCGGTGGTGGCAGCCAATAAGAATATCAAGAAGATTGTGGAGAAGATGACGGTGACCTACAAGGATTGGCACGAGAAACTCCCTTTTGCCCTGCATGCCTATCGGACTTGTGTTAGGACTTCTACAGGGGCAACCCCGTACTCTTTAGTATACGGGATGGAAGCAGTAGTGCCAATCGAGGTGGAAATACCCTCTCTGTGGGAATACAGGGAAATCAGGTTGGAAGAGTCTGAATGGGTTCAGGAAAGGTATGATCAGCTCAACTTGATTGACGAAAAGAGGTTAACATCAATTTGTCACGGTCAAATGTATCAAAAGAGAATGGAGAGGGCATTTAACAAGAAAGTACGGCCAAGAGAGTTCGAAGAAGAGGATTTGGTTCTGAAGAAGATCATACCAGCGCAACGCAATCCCCAAGGCAAATGGGCACCAAATTGGGAGGGCCTGTTCGTAGTAAAGAAAGCATTCTCTGGTGGGGCACTAATTTTACAAGAGATGGACGGTGAAGACTTCCCGAGACCCATCAACTCGGATGCAGTCAAGAAGTATTATGCCTAAAAAAAAAAAACTTAACCTAAAAAAGAAAGAGGTTAAAAAAAAGAGAAGTAGATAAAAAGGAGGGGTCCAAGTCGAAAACCCGCAAAGGGCGGCCTGGATCCATTGGGGGTCGTTTGAGTCGAAAACCTGCAAAAGGCAGCTCAAACGGAGGCCGAAAAATGAGAAGATCGAGGTTGAAAACCCGCAAAGGGCGGCCTGGATAACAGCTCAAGTAGAGGTTCAAAAGGCATTAACAACTTGCTCGAATCTTCTCGTGAGGTCGAAAGGGTTAGTCTGCATCAAAAGCTACCAAGGATGACCAAAGAATCAAAAGCTTACACACAGGTCTAATCGAAAAGCAGAAGTATGTCCATACTTCAAAATCATCAGAGTATTCATCGTTATGAGGTCCACCCTGTTTATTTCCTATATACTATATCCCTTTGTAAACCGTATTGTTTGAGTACGCTCCATTGGATTCTTGTTCAAGGGGTGATGCTACTCTTTATATAGATCTCTTTTCTAAATGCTTCTCATAAGAAGGAACACTTGAATTTTGCATATCATTACAAAATTATAACATTGATTGAGCATATTTAAATAAACATGGTTGTGAATGATATTCAATCACAAAAAGGTTATCAAATTGAAACATAAGTCTAATTTTGTCACCAAAAGGGGTAGTGGAATTGAACAGGAAACTGGTTAAGGTTGCATTTCGAGGAAAAGATTGCGTTTGATTAAAGCAAGTTTTGCCGATATTTGGGGCATCAATTGAGAGAAAAAGGAGGTTTACTACGCCAGAAAGAAAAAACAAGGAAAGCATCGAGCTATCTTGAACCTTTTAATAAAAGAAAAGAAAAAGAAAAGAAAACAAATAAACAACAGCAATTGCAATCCATGCATCATGAATCATTCATTCGCAACTGATTGTTTCTCTTGGCTCAGGGTTTTTATCTTAGCAAACCTGCTTAGGCCCCCATTCAGAATTGCCATTTAAGGAAACCTGTTTAGGTCTATGTTTAGAATCTCGTTTAATCAAACCTACTTAGGTCTCTGTTTAGAATTTTCGTTTAAGTAAACCTGCTTAGGTCCCTGTGTAGAACTTCCGTCTAGGAAAACTTGCTTAGGTCTACGTTTAGGAGCTCCGTTTAATCAAACCTGCTTAGGTCCCTGTGTAAAATTGTCGTTTAAGTAAACCTACTTAGGATCTCTGCTTAGAGCTTCGATCAAGTAAACCTGATTAGGTCCCCATTTTGAATAAAACCTACTTAGATCCTTGTTTAGAATTTCCGTTTAAGCACACCTGCTTAGGTCTCTGTTCCGTTTAAGTAAACCGGTTTAGGACTTCTGCTTTGAGTACATTCGAATAAACCTGCTTAGGTCTTCGTTTAGAAGTTTCGTCTAATCAAACCCGCTTAGGTTCTTGTTTAGGATTCTCGCTTAAGTGAACCTGCTTACGTCTATGCTTAGAGTTTCGTTTAATCATATCTGCTCAGGTACCTCTTTAGAATCTCGCATTAGCAAAGTCTGGTCATGTCTCTGATTAGAGTTTCAGAAAGCCCGCTCAAGTACCTTTTGTTTTGGCAGTTTTTATCTAGACCCTACCCTGAGATCTTTGTTTTAAAATCAAGTTTCAAGTTTCCATTTCGGAATCCCTTTTCAAATCATGTTCAGTTTTGTCTGCCGAATAGAGGCAGATGTCTACGTCTTTGCACACTTCCTGACTCTCAGAAAGTATACAAACCACTCTTTTGCACACTTACTGATAGTTAGGAAGCGCACAAAGAGGGACAGCTGTAGACACGTTTTTGTTGGATTCAATTCTCATAATTTTAGATTAAGCCCAAACCTTTGTTGAACCCGGGCCCATTTCTTTATACCTTTGAACGCTCGTTTCTTGGCTCGATTCCGAGTACACATGGTCAACCTTGCCAGTGTTTCTCTTAATAACACCTTGGGCCATTTTATTTTATTTACTTGGTCCATTTTATTTTCTTTACTTGGTCCGTTTTATTTACTTGGTCCGTTTTATTTTCTTTACTCGGTCCATTTCTTTATTTCCATGGGGCATGGAGCTTTGAACGATTGGGCTCCCTCATCGGCCCAATAAATATTCGCCTTGCATGTTTCATTTTTACTTATGGATCAAATTGCCACATTACAGTTGGGCCATTACCCAAACACCACTAATCCAAGTTAATTAAAACAAAAGGAAAAGAAATGGAGTTCATTAAATTCAATCCACTTTCCTTTTTTTACAAATATTACACAATCAAAGCAAAGGCAAGACACATAAATTCCCATTTTGAGCTCCAAAGCTAACCTGCAAAAGGCAAAGGTGGAGTAGTCAATGGAATGACGAAACAGAAATGAAAGAAATTTGCAGGCAGGTTCTCAACAATTCAAGGTTTATCCCTAAAAGCAATATACTACAAACTAGCACAGGGAAGTTAAGAATACAGCCCTAATAGCACCCATATGTTAAGCTGACCTCATCAAAGTTGCAAGATCATCAAAGCCGAAGCATGATAAAGGTGCAGGTGCATTGAAAGTGAGCTAGTCAGGCACACAAGTGAGCAAAACAGTGCCAAAATGTACCATGTACAGGCCTGCACAAGCAAGGCGCGCTACCAACACATGCAGAGAAAATTTACAGCAAATCACAAATAAAGGGAATACCATGTAAGCCTTCCAACTCGACATACTCAAGAAATATAAAAAAGGACAAGATCAGGTGCATTGCAATGCTCCCTTTATCATGCAAACATGAAATACAAGCCAAGAAATAGCCATTAGATTGGAGCAAACAAAGGTAAAAGACAAATGGCAGTATTAAGATGCAAGGTGCTAAAATGCAGTACAGTTCCACCACCACTATGCAGAATTGTGCAAACAAATCACATGTAGCAACAAAGCAATGGACTGCATGCTCAGAGGCCAACCCAACAGTACTGCAATACCAACAACCATGAGCAAATAAACCAAAATGAAATCACATGCAAGAGGGATCACTCAGCATTCAAGCAAGGACACCCCACGAACCCATTTCAACCGTCAGATAAAAAATGGGAATGAACCTCTAGCCTTCCCTCCTCAAGATCAGCCACCATATAAAAACCCCCATCTCTAGCCTTCCCTCCTCAAAAAAAGGGGACACAAGGAAAAAAACGGCACAGATCCCAAGAACGACACCAAAAGAACCCAAGAAAAAACAACAGTTCATACAAAAAAGAACAGTTCATACCCAAAAAAAAGAAAAAAAAACAGAATCATACAATCCATACACATACAGATCCCAAACACATACAGATCCCAAGAACAACAAAAAAAACACATTTTTTTTTTTAAAAAGTAGCAATTTCGGTTTTACAGAAAAAAAAAACACACAAAAGGCTCGTTTTTTTTTAAACAGTTTAGAACCTGAGAAAAGGGGCAAGTTCAATCCCTTTTCCCATTCCATAGAAAACCAAAAGAAAAACGACTCATACTTATGCTTTGTTCCTGTCTTTATGCCCCTCCTTCCCTGGATTCCCTTCCAATGAACGACATTAGCAGACAGTTAGAAACCCCCCGTTTTGAATCTCTACGCTTAAGCGTTTGATTTTAGAGAGTGGAGTCAACAAATATCTAAGGAGGAGAAAGGGAAGAAATATACCTTGGATGTGGCTTCAAACGGCGGTGGGATTTTCCGGTTGAAGCGATGAAGCTTAGCGTCGGCAAGGTCAGATCTAGGGAGATCTAGCGACATTCGCAACGAACCGACGACGGCGCTGCAATCAGGCGGTGAAGACAAGCGTTCTGGTGAAGTTTGACCGCAATCCGACGACACCGGTGACTCAATCGCGGCGGCGCCACCACAAGGCGATTTCCGAGCGGCGAGGAGAGAGGTACGGACGGAGGAGAGAGAAGGTAAGAGTTTAGGTCTGAAACCTAATTTTCAGATTTGGTTGGTATTTATACTGCACTATACTTTCGAGATATATTATAATTTTAGTTGAAACGTTTATTAGTTGTTCAATTAAATCCCTGATTTATTGTGCCTTGATTTTCTTGTTTTAGATTTCACGCATCTGAACCCTTGAATACTTGTATTTCAGTTCGATTGAGTCCTTTTTGAAGTTAATTAGTTCACATAAAGACTATCTTTTCAGCATGTTCAACTTGGTCCCTCGATTTCTTTTCAATTGGGTCCCCAACATTTAGGATTGGTTCAAATTTCAGGAATTAGTTTTAATTTTCAATGTTTTGAGGTGTGGGTCCTTAATTTCGTTTTGGGCCTCAAAAGCTTGAGTTTGGGCTTTCGATCGAAAAGATTAGTTGGGTTTTAGTAGTTTTGTCTTGTGGATTATATATATATATGTGTGTATGTTATCATGTGGGCACGTTGGGCTCAAGTTGTTGTTGGGCCTTTCCCTATTGGACTTTGCTTTTATTTACTTAAGTTTTGTCATGTATTGTTAACTTGGGCTTACTCATGATATAAATTTATGTATATATGGTTTAGACTTGAGGGTTAGTTTAGAGTTTAATTTTTAGGCTAATTTATGAGGATTAAAATTGAATTAGCTTTTAATAGATTTTATGTGCATCCATGTTTAAATTTTATCCTTTCTTTATGTTGTTAATTTTTATACTTATTCACGTTGTTAATCATGCCATGACATGTGAGCTAATTAAAATGATCCAGTGATGGGATGCATGATTGGGATTTGGACACTTATTGTTGGTCTCAATTCATCATTCCTAGGCTTTGAACATCTGGACGGGGGTCTTACCAGTATGAGTGGAAGGCACCCGGACAGTGTTCCTCGTATAATTACCCGGTAAACTCACATTAATCGGAATCCATGCATCACGTGCATTCATGCATATAGAGACTGGAATTAATATAAGTTATTAATATTCAAAATGAAATACTTTGTTTCCAAGAAACCAGAAAAGTTGTGATTGCTTTCATTCTCTTCAAGTCTTAAATCCAAGCCAAGATTCTTTTTAAAAAAAAAATGGGAAAGGAAAAAGGATATCAAATAATTTTGTTTCTTTTTCTTTCTTAAAAAAAATCAAAGTTTGAGTTTTATTTAAGAAAAGATTTCTGTCATGAGAAATAAAAATAAATTAAAAGAGAAGTGAAATTTTGTTTTTTTTTCTAAAAAGGAACTAAAATGAGAATTTGGCCTTTCGAAAAAGAGAAAATGGATTTTATAAATATGGCATTCAAAATCCTAAACTAGAAAAAAGAGAATTCAAACCAAAAAGAAACAAATTTCAAAAAGTAAGAAGGGTTTCCAAATCTAAAATGAAACAATAAAAATTAAAATCTGAAATATATATGAATGTTTATTTTTTGGAATGAGTCCCAAAAGTCAAAAAAAGTTTAACCAAGTTTTGTTTTCAAAAGGGAAGTTCCCATTCCTGGTTTCTCTACCAAATAAGAGTCACTTTGAATATACAAAAGCCTTGGTTCCCAAACCCTTTTTATACATACAAAAATCTATTTGTGCTCGAGTCACCTTGTTTTCAAAAAACAAGCAAAAGATTCATTTTCTTCAAATCATGTAAAATTTAGGAGCAATTACAACTAATAATAGAAACTCATGAGTTAAACCTAGGTTAGTCGGTACCGTCAATCTGACGAGCGTTGTGGGGGTGCTGATCCTTCCCCACACGTATTAGACTCCCGAATCCCTAGACTCTGGATAAGTAGACCATTTATTAGGCTAGTGTCACCTTCGCCAAGCTTAGGTCGGTATTGGGCTTAATAATTTGATAGGTGACTAATCACACCTAGGTAAGGAAAAGGATTAGTGGCGACTCCGATTTTTAAGTCGTTTCGATAGAGTCCCCGGACTCGAACGTTACGACAATTTGTTGCGCATGTTATTTCTGATTTGGGCATTACATATTTGTGTTCGTTTCTCCCATCAGTTGGATGTTAATAATTTAAATAGCAGAATAACTCTTTTTTTTGTTATTCATAACATAGAAATTATTCATAGTTAAAACTCACACATATAGAACAAAAAGATAAAATACACACATGACAAACAAATTATAAGATTTACATTCTTATGGCCTAGCCGCCTAGCAATAGCATAGCTAGGGAAATCCATTTTATTTCGTTCAGCAAACCCATCCCTCTATGTCTTGCATTTTTTTTTCTTTTTTGTAATTTGGCCTGATTCCAACTTCCTTCATTTGATACTGCAATAAGTTTGAAGAAAAACAGATAAATAACATGATAATTAAGAAAAAAAAAGAAAAAAAAATATTTTAAGAGATATATATATATTTTAAAATAACATCATTGAAAGAAAAGGAGTAGAGTAATAGAGATTGTCTTACTCGTCACAGTTAGTGGAGTCGCTGATCTCGTAAGGGACATTGACACCACATTTCCCAAGAAAGCCTTTAGCCAAGCTCTTGATTTTAATAAGTCTACTATCTGTATCTTTACGATTACGGTTACGGATGAAATCACCGAGTTGGCTTTTGATGCATTTGCAAGCGTCTCGATGATCATTTGGGATCAGAGACATTTCGTTCAGGTTCCTAACCCCATCGCAGCACTTATCCTCATTCTTTGTTCCCAACGAGAATATGTATATTGCGCATGGAGACAGTAGCTTTTGAACGTCCCAACAAGATAAGGCAGCTGTGGTCTTTGGATCAAGAACTAACATGCACAACATTGCTACCATGCAAACAAGCTTAAGGTTATGGGCAGCCATATGAGTATATAGTTTGAATCACTGGAAAGTGGAAGCTTTAGGTTTTTTTAGTTTGTTTTTGGGGACAATGGTGAGGAAACTATAGCTAGAGCTTACTTTGTTTTGGAAGAGTGGGAGGGCCTTGGCTTGTATACTACAAACAAACTGAAACCCCATTGATTAAAGTATTCTCTTTTTTTCCCAAGAAAATCTTGAGTTCCATGTGAAGATTTATTAATGATGAACAAATCACATAAAAGTTTCTTAGAGATGTTTGTGAAATATCTTCCTTGTGTATTTTTTTAGTGGGAATACATACAACTAATTGGGGGATTAGGGAATTAGGCAATAAAATAACTAATAAAATATACTAACGGTCATGTTTGCAAATTCTGTATATATCCCTATGCTATCCTGATGGATCATGTGTTTTCGATCAACAAAATAATAGAAATAGGCGGCCGGGGTGAAGGTTCTTTGTACAACTAACCGAAAGGTTGGCAATCCAAAAAGATTTTCAATCAAGTTTTACAATATTTTTAAGTTATGTTTGATACGTAAACCTTATGGAGTTCCTTCCACTTCACTCAATATACATTAATCAATACTATATTAAAAAGTACGTTCTCTTGTAAAACTTTTGAATCATCCATTATATCCTTATTTTTCGAATATATTTATTAAATGTCATTACTTAAACTATTATTGTTTTATTCTACTAAAAACTCTATTTTAATTTAATAAAATCTAATATCTTTATAATTACTTTATTTTTACCATTTTACTATTTTTCATTAAAAACTTGGATATATTAAAAAAATTTAATACACAGTTTTATTCTACTAAAAACTCTATTTTCATTTTATTAAATTAAATATTTTTATAATTATTTTATTTTTACTATTTTAATTTAAAAGGTTAATTTGTGATTGATCTGTTTCTATTTGATAGTTAATGTATTGTGATTATAGTTTATTATTTCCCTAATTAGCAATTAATTTATTTGACTTATAATTAATTTCAATTATTGCTAGATAGAGTGCGTTTACATTTGCTATTTTATTTTGTTAATATTTTTCTTTCTGTGGAATCATTTCTTTTGTTCTTTTGATAGTTAAACCCTATGTATATACAAATGGGCAAGTTGGGTCGAATTTTGGTTCGATAACTTTCGGGTTATACGTGTTCAGTTAATTTTCGGTCTCAGATTGGGTTAGGTTCGGATCGCTCAAAAGTCGGGTCATTTAAATTCGGGTCAATTCCGGTTCGAGTCATTTTCGGTGTCGAGTCATATGGTTCGGATAATTTCAGGTTTGAGCTTCATATTTTCGGGTTCGGCTCTTTCGGGATTTGGGTCATTTAAATATAATTAATTCCAATTCGGGTAATTTCGGGTTAATCTCTCGGATTTGATCGGGCTCATGTAATTTTGGGTCCTGGTCGTTTCAGGTACGGATCATTGAAGATCTGGGTCATATCGGTTTAGGATTCGGCGGTTTTTTTTTTCTCAAATAAGGTTGGATCAAGTTTGGTTTCAGGCGGTCGGGTCAGGTTGGGTACCCACTCTCAGATCAAATTTTGCCAGCTCTAATAATAAGATTCTTTACGACAAAATTAGTAGTATGCTTAAGATTTTAATTTTCATTTAATTTAAACACAAGTTGGTCAACCCGCGCTAGCGCGTCGGGCGTCTTTGAATTTAGTTTTTTAGAAATTTTTTTATTGCGACCCTCATAAACATCAGCTTTGTCAAGAAACAAAGGGCCAAGAAATTGTTCGTGAGAATAGTTGATAAAATTACATATTAATGATACCATTTATTACGAAAATAGACATAGTGTAGGGGGAAAGAAAGTTTGAGAAACTAATCAAGGGACTATTAATGACACTATTTATTACTAAAATAGTCAATTACCAAAATAGGACAGGGGAGAGAAATTGTAAGAAACTAATGGAGGTCCCTTTTAGTAATTAACCAAGTGAGAAAAGACATAAAAGGACAAAAAAAGTTCAAACCAAATCTCCTCATCGATCTTCAAAAGGGGCTTTTAGTAATTTCATTGGGTGTTTCAAATAATATGTAGTATATATATATATATATATATATATATATATATGGGTTGCAAGTAAAATTAGTAATATACTTAATATTTTAATTTTCATTAATTTAAACATATTAGGTCACGTGCAACGCACGTGAAGGTGAGGACTAGTGATTGTAAAATGAGGGAATTATCATTAGGTGTAATGATAAGTTAAAATTAACCCAAAAGTGTAATGAACCAACATTTTCTCATGTTTAGTGTAATGTTAAACGTATTCCCCTCTTGGTGTAATCAAATTTGCCTTCAAAATAAATACTATCTTTTATGGGTAATTATTTGATACACCGACAGTGTAAATCTTGGACTCCACATGTGGGTTGTGGAGTTGACACATGTCCATTTTCTGAATTAATTAAATTTAAAATATTTCAATCTAGTCCCTAAGGGACATATGTCACCCTTCAAGACCCGTTTGTGCAGTTTGCTAAACTCCACTGACGGTATATTATATATAAACCCATCTTTTATTAGTATTTGTTAAGAGAAAAATCTATTTTTTGTAATATCATTTTGTTCTACCTATCATGTTCTTGTCTATATTGTTGTAATTTTGATTTTTGAGTCGTTATATAAGTCCAAGAAGAACGAGTTTGCCACTGAGTTCCAACTCAATTGATTATACCTTGGTCTTATCCAACTGCAACTCTGTTATTGGAATCAGACAGCCGATATGTATGTTAAATTCTCCATTTCTATAGTTAAAATTCGAATTAGGGAATTTTGGCAACGGGTTTAAGATGGTGGGGAGAAGGAAGCCGCTGGTTCGTTCTTCTACAAAAATTCTCATCAATTCGTTACTGAGTTCCGCGCAACTCGATGAAATGAAACTGTTCCTACCAAATTTCTGTTTTGGTTTGCGTTTAAAGGCTGGGATTCTAAGGCCTAGGGTGATAAACTGGTCGATTTGATCGGTTTCAGTTTAATTCAATCGGTTTTAGTTGGTTTTGAAATGGGAAATTTGAATACTGAACATCGACTGTATATATAAAAAATCGAGACAGTCGATTTTTGGCGATTTCGATCGGTTTAATCGGTTTTGACAGTTTTTAATAATCTTAATTATATATATAATAAAACTAATAAGAATAATTTATTATATATATCATAAATTTATTTTATATTATATATATATATATTATATATAATACCATAATCGTGTTGGGCGGCCCGGCATTAATATGCACGCGGAAGCAAACAATACCAACACCCACAGACTACCAACTAGTAGCAATATTCAAAACAATGATCCAAAGCAGTCAAAATAAATTAACCAATCCACCAAGCAAATATATCTCAACCAAGCAAGCAGAAATCTGAATCGGCAACAATCAAGAAAAATAAAGAACATCAAATTTACGTGGAAAACCCTTCAGTGTGAAGGGAAAAACCACGGGGCAAAACCGGATAATAAATCCACTATGAGAAATAAGTGATTACAAGAGTTCAAACTTAAGCCTAATGCCCAAAGTCTAAGCACCAACAAATTGGAACTAAAATACAAAGATTTACCTCTTTAGATCCCCAAGAAACAACCCCAAAGAGAATCCAATATGTTGTCCACTTATCTCTCTCCCCTTGCACTCTCTATGAAGCAAGAATAACACCCTTGCAAACTTCTTGCAAGTCCAAATAAGCAAAGAGCAAATCACCTTGGTTGCTCTCAAAGCATGCGCCACTTCCCTTGGTTTCTCTCCCGGTCACCAATGTGCGCCGCTCGTCACTTGGCTTTCAAATTGCCAAATTCTCACATTGAATTCACGGGTTGCCAAAAACATTAAAGATGAAACCCTTGTCATCTTTCAATCTTGGCCATTGGATGATTTCAATAAATCTTGGCCATCCATTATCATTAAAGCCACATGGGCCACCATGAGCCCAAATGCCATGCTAAATGGGGTTGGATCCATATTGGCTATAAGCCCAACAATCTCCCCCTCCAACCCCATACGGAGGAGATGTGTCACACAACCTGCTTCACTTGAAGTTTGCCTTAGCCAAGGTATCTATCCCGGCCAAGTTGCTGCACAACTTAAGTTTCTCCATAGGAACCACTTTGGTTGACATGTTCGCAAAATTCTTATCTGTGTGAATCTTCTTCAACTGCAATTCTTTATCTTCCGTTGCCATACGCAATCAATGGTACCGAACATCAATGTACTTTGTCCTATCATGGTACATGGTATTCTTACTCAAATCCAAAGCACTCTGGCTATCACAAAATACCACATACTCTTTCTGACTCAAACCCAATTCACGAAGAAATCTTTCATCCAAAGCAATTCCTTACCTGCTTCGGTAGCTGCAATATATACAACCTCCGTTGTCGACAAGGCAACACACTTCTGCAACTTAGACTGCCAAGAAACAGCTCCCCCCGCAAAAGTGAATATGTAACCGAAGTAGATTTCCTACTATCAAGATCACTGGCCATGTCTGCATCTGTGAACCATTCAAGAACTGTCTGTGAAGTCCCAAAACTCAAGCACATCTTCGAACTACCTCTCAAGTATCTGAAGATCCACTTCACCGCTACCCAGTGAACCTTTCCTGGACCGGAAAGAAACCTGCTCACTACACCAACTACTTGAGCAATACAGGTCGTGTACAAACCATGAGATACATCAATGAACCCACTGCAAAGGAATAGGGAATAACCGACATCTCATCCTTCTTTTTCTCACTCACAGGACAAGATTTCTTGGTAAACTTGAAATGATTAGAAAGTGGTGTGCTAACTGACTTAGCATCCTGCATATTGAATCTCTTTAGTATTCGTTCAACATACTTTTCCTGTGATAACCATAGCTTTCCAGCTTTCCTATCTCGGATTATATCCATACCCAAAATCTGCTTAGCTTTACCTAAATCTTTCATATCAAAAGATCTAGACAAATCATATTTCAACTATCTAATTAATTCAACATCTTGCCCAGCAATCAACATATCATCAACATAGAGTAAGAGAATAATGAAATCATTACCAAATGATCTAAAATAAACACAAGGATCTGCTGCAGTTCTCGTAAAGAGATGACTCACCATAAAGGAATCAAACTTCTTGTACCACTGCCTTGGAGCTTGTTTCAAGCCATACAAACTCTTCTTCAACCTGCAAACCGTGTGTTCCTTCCCTTTAACCTCAAAACCCTCTGGTTGGTCCATATAAATTTCTTCTTGCAAATCGCCATGCAAGAATGCAGTCTTAACATCAAGTTGTTCAATCTCAAGTTTCAAACTCGCAGCTAGCCCAAGTACAACCCAAATGGAACTCATCTTCGCAACTGGAGAAAAAATCTCATCAAAATCAATACCTGCTTTTTGTGCGAAGCCCTTTACTATCAAACGAGCTTTGTACCTCACTAGCTTATTACCATCTTTCTTCAACTTGAAAATCCACTTGTTCTTAAGTGGCCATTTACCTTTTGGAAGCTCCACTAACTTATAAGTGCCATTTTTCTACAAAGAATTCATTTCTTCTTGCATTGCTTCCAACCAACGCTGCTTATCTGAAGTATACTGCACATCACGGAAGCTCTCTGGCTCCCCCTCATCAGCAAGCAAAAGATACTTAGAACTAAGGTACCTGGTGGATGGAATATGCCCCATGGTCGATCTCCGAAGCTGAGGCTCAGTGTTCTCAAGTAGGGGTGGTTGCTCCCCCTACTCAATACCCACTGCATTTGGCTGTCAATGTCATCATCACCATCCAACTCATCATTATTTATAGCTGGCTCATCTATACCAAGTTCTGTCCTCTGTTCATCTCCACCAACTGTGGCTCTTCTTGGTGGAAATGTTGTCGGTGTCAAATCATCATCATGAACAAACCGAGAAGTCTTTTCCTTCTTCTCAAAATCTGTTATGGTCTCATGTTCATGAAAGACAACATCCCCGCTTCTCACAATCTTTTTCTTTTTTGGATCCCAAAACCTATAACCAAACTCCTCACCACCATACCCAACAAAAATACAAGGAGTGGCTTTACTGTCAAGTTTTGACCTTTGTTCCTTAGGCACATGCAAGAAAGCCTTGCATCCAAATACCTTCAAATGGGCATATGAAGGATCTTTACCTGACCATACCTTCTCTGGTATGTCAAAGCCTAAAGGAGCCGATGGAGACCTATTGATAAGGTAGCAAGCAACCTTGACTGCTTCACCCCAAAATGCCTTAGGCAATTTAGCCATCCCTAGCATGCATCTCACTCTCTCCACAATGGTGCGATTCATCCTTTTAGCTATACCATTATGTTGGGGTGTTCCAGGTTCTGTCGACTCATGCCTAATCCCATGCTCTGAACAATATGCAGCAAAGTAATTGGATGTGTACTCACCACCATTATCTGTGCGAATACACTTCAAAGGTAATCCAGCCTCCCTCTCTACAATGGCATGAAATTTCTGAAATATCTGCAGTACCTGACTTTTGTATCTCACACAAAACACCCAAGTTTTTCGTGAAGCATCATCAATAAAAGTAACAAAGTATCTATTGCCACCTAAAGACTCCACCTCCATGGGACCACATACATCAGAATGAATCAATTCCAATTTATTTTCTTTCCTATTAGCAGGTATACGGAAAAAAACTCTACGATGCTTACCAAATAAACAATGATCACAAGAGTTAACAGTCATACCTTTACCTTTGGCTGAGGGTATAGGAATGAGGGACTGTCTCGCCAAAAGCAGCAACCCTTTCTCACTCAAGTGTGCCAGCCTGTTATGCCACAAATTTGGTGAAGCATCATCTTCTACTGCATTAACCTTGTTGCCACAATGTTTCAACCAAGTCTTGTACATAGTGCAACATAAACTTCCCTTTGCAACTAGTAAAGACCCATCAAAAAGCTTCCACTTTTCATCCTTTTGCCGACTCTCATATCCTTCCTTATCGAGGACATTAATTGCAAGCAAGTTCATTCTTAAATCTGGAATGTGTCTCACATTCTTCAAAGTCAATGTGCAACCAGTACTAGTCTGAACAACAATGTCACCAATCCCCACAATCTGCGACACACTCTTGTTTCCCATCCTGGTTTCACCAAAGTCTCCTGCTTTGTAAGTTGTAAACAACTCCCTTTGGGGAACACAATGATATGTCGCGCCTGTGTCAACAATCCACTCAATAGAAGGATCAACTACATGGTTACAATCACCATGTCCACAAATCAATGACATTGTCTCCTCATCATAAACAACTACAGTCACATTGCTTTCTTCCTCTGAATTCTTCTTGCTTTTTCCATCTTTCCGCTCTTGCTTCAAGAGCTTGTAGTTTCGCTTGAAGTAACCAACTTTACCACAGTGATAACACTTCACTGGTTCCCTAGACTTGGATCGGTTCTTAGACTTACTCCGACCCCTAGAGCCTTTGACCTTTTTCCCTGGATCTTCCCATGTTCTCTGTGACAAGTGCTTGATTAGACCCAGATTCTGTATTGGTTCGCCTTGCTTCTTCATTCAACAAAGCATCCTTTGCCATCTCCATAGGTACTTTCTTGTCTGGAGCAGAGTTAGTGACCGTGACAACTAAGGCATCCCAACTCTCCGGCATAGAACCTAATAGAAATAAAGCATTAACTTCTTCTCCAAGATCAATCTCCATAGTCATCAACTGATTTAACATCTCCTGGTAGTCACTCAAGTACTCGGCCATGGATTGTCCCTCTTTATACTTCATATTGGACAGCTTTCTGACACCAAAAGCCTTGTTCATGGGGTTTTTCCTTTCATACAATGCATCCAATTTTTCCCAAGCAGCATGTGTGTTTTTCTCTTGTGCCACATGGTGAAAGACAATAATGTCAACCCATTTTCTTATTGTGCCCAACGATTTCTTGTCAAGCTTCTTCCAATCATCATCTGACATATCACTTGGTTTATCCGAATCACCCAATACCGGATCAAACAAGTCCTTCTAGTATAGGTGATCCTCCATCATCGATTTCCAAATATTATAATTTGAAGCTGTTAGTTTCATCATGGAACCACCATCACTTTCCATGATTCAAAGTTGTAAACTGGAGCTCTGATACCAGTTGTTGGGCGGCCCTGCAATAATATGCACGAGGAAGCAAACAATACCAACACCCACAAACTACCAACTAGCAGCAATATTCAAACCAATGATCCAAATCAGTCAAAATAAATTAACCAATCCAACAAGCAAATATATCTCAACCAAGCAAGCAGAAATCTGAATCGACAACAATCAAGAAAAATAATGAACACCAAATTTACGTGGAAAACCCTTCAGTGTGAAGGGAAAAACCACGGGGCAAAACCGGATAATAAATCCATTATGAGAAATAAGTGATTACAAGAGTTCAAGCTTAAGCTTAATGCCCAAAGCCTAAGCACCAAAAAATTGGAACTAAAATACAAAGATTTACCTCTTTGGATCCCCAAGAAACAACCCCAAAGAGAACCCAATATGTTGTCCACTTATCTCTCTCCCCTTGCACTCTCTATGGAGTAAGAATAACACCCTTGCAAGCTTCTTGCAAGTCGAAATAAGCAAAGAGCAAATCACCTTGGTTGCTCTCAAAGCATGTGCCACTTCCCTTGGCTTCTCTCCCAGTCACCAATGTGCGCCGCTCGTTACTTGGCTTTTAAATTGCCAAATTCTCACATTGAATTCACGGGCTGCCATAAACATTAAAGATGAAACCCTTGTCATCTTTCAATCTTGGCCATTGGATGATTTCAATAAATCTTGGCCATGCATTTTCATTAAAGCCACATGGGCCACCATGAGCCCAAATGCCATGCTAAATGGGGTTGGACCCATATTGGCTATAAGCCCAACAAATCGGTCGGTTTCGGGTTACAAAACCTATACCGAATACCGACCAATTATATATAATCGGTGGTGGTTTAAACCGCCTAAACCGATTAAACCACCAAACTACCTTACCTCGGTTGATTTTTGGCGGTTCGGGCGGTTTAGACCGCCTACTTCTCACCCCTACTAAGGCTTTCCAAATCTCAAGGACAAAGATGACGGATTGGATCCCAAATTTAGCGTTCTCAATTTCTCATTATATATATCTCCCATTTGAGAAGCTCTTTTATTTTTTCTTCTTTTTGCCGGATTTGAAAAATTGCTACCACCATCTTCATTAAAAAATAGGTATTTCTCTTAACAAATAATAAAAGAAAAGGCAGAGTTATTATGAAGGCTAAAATGGGTAAAATTCATAAATTTGATTAAACCAAAAGGGGAATATGTTCAACATTACACTGTTAACTTTGGTCAGAAGACAACGAAATAATATTGCCAGCTTGAAGGTAGATGGTTGTTGGGTGACGAATCAAGCAGAAATTGGTAGACATGTAGTCAGGTTCTTTAGAACTCTGTTTGCTAGGCAACATTGTGAAAATTTTGAGGCAGTATATGATACTCATAGTGTCAAGTTAACGGAGGATGAGCAGAATCAGTTGACCTGTACTATTGAGATGGAGGAAGTGAAGGTTGCAGTCTTTTCTATGAAAGGGTTAAAGGCCCCAAGTGTTGATGGCATCCAACCTGTGTTCTATCAGCGTAACTGGGATGTGGTAAGGGATACTTTATTTGAGTTTGTCTATTAGGCTTTGCGAGATAGGAAGATTGATTCGGAAACCTTAAAAGATTATATGGTTCTTATTTCTAAAATTCCGCAACCTGTTTCGGTCAAGGATTTTCGCCCCATTACTTTTCTCAACACTTCTTACAAAATCCTCTCGAAGGTGATTGTAAACCGGCTGAGACCTATTCTCCAGCGGATAGTAGAGCCTTACCAGAGTAGCTTCTTGTCGGGGCACAGCACAACGGATAATATTCGCATCACGCAGGAAGTGGTGCATACTCTTATGGGGAGGAAAGGTAAAAATGGTGGTATGATTTGTAAAATTGACCTGCATAAAGCTTATGACAGTATTTCTTGGCAATTTTTGAAATAGGTTTTGGCCTTTTTCCGTGTTCCACCATCCCTGATTGAACTTATTATGTTTTGTGTTTCTAATATTGATATTGCGATTATTTGGAATGGGGAGATTTTGCCAGCTTTTCGGCCTAAGAGAGGTCTATGTGAGGGGGATCCTATTTCCCAATACCTTTTTATTCTTATAAAGGAAAGGTTGCACATATGATTCTTGAACATGTGGAGTTGAAAATATGGAAACCTGTGAAGGTTTCACAATTTGGGCCTGCTGTTTCACATTTATTCTTCGCTGATGATTTGATGTTGTTCAGTGATGCTGAAGAGGATCAAGTGACAGTGATTCGTGATGTTCTATATGAATTTTCAAAAGCTTCTGGTCTTTAGGTGAATTTAGACAAATCGAAACTCTAGGTTTCCCCGAATGTTCCACGTGTTAAGCCACAGTGTTTGAGTAAATTATGTGAAATTCCTTTAGCATCGGAAGTGGGTGTATATCTGGGAGTGACGATTATTCATGGCCATTTCACAAAGAACACGTAACAACATGTGATTTATAGAGTTATCAATAAGCTAGCCAGTTGGAAAGGAAAAGTGTTGAGTTATGCTGGTAGGAAGACTTTGATTCAGTCTACCCTTTATGCTATTCCGATTTATACTATGCAGTCAGCTTTATTACCGATTTCGGTGTGTACCGGATGGACCAAAGTAATCAGAATTTCTTTTGGAGTGGCGAAGTAGATAATTCCCATAGGCATTTGGTTTCCTGGGATCGCAGACCAAAAGGGAATGGTGGTTTAGGGCTAAGGAAAGCAAGAGTTTCCAATGTAGCTTTACTGGCAAAGACAAGCTGGAAATTACAGACTTGGGAAAGTAGTTTATGTACCGAGATTTTTTAGCGGAAATATTTAAAAGGAAAGTTGTTTGTAGAATCTTTGTCATCTGGGAGATGTTCTGCTACATGGCGAGGATTGCTTCAAAACCGTGAGTGTTTTAGACTTGGCACCCATTGGCGAATTGGTAATGGGGCTAATGTCAGGTTTTGGACAGACTTTTGGGTGAATCAAAAGCCTTTGATTGAGATGGTTCAAGGGGAGGTCACTGGTATGGATAGAGTGGCAACCGTCTCTAAGTTTATTGAACAGAATGGGGATTGGAAGTTGGATTTGGTAGTTGCGTTTCTACCCCCTACGGTGATGGATGAAATTCGAGCTGGCCCTTTTTTTGTCTCAGCATTGGAAGGGGATAAATGTGTATGGGGTTGGGATAGGCATGGGAAATTTTCGTCAAAGTCTGCTTATGATGCTTTGATGAATTATGGAGGTGATGATGCATGGAAGGGTAAATGTGTTTGAATTTGGAGACTCCCTGTTCCGAAGAGAGTTCGTTTTTTCTGCTGGTTATTATTCTTAAATAGCTTGAATACTACAGAGGTGCTCCATATGAAGGGAACTATTTCTGAACCTCTGTGTAAACTTTGTTCTAGAGAAATGGAGTCAGCTGAGCATGTCTTTCGATCATGTGATTTTGCAAAAGGTATATGGGAGTGTGTTGGTCGACGTTATGGGGTTGCCACTGAGGGATCCCAATCTTTTGCTGACTGGTTGTTTTTTAATGGTACAAATCAGACTAAGGTACGTCAAGATTTTTACTAGTACTCTTTCTTTCCTCAATTGCTTTGGGGTATGTGGAAAGCTAGGAATGAGCTTGTTTTTAATGCAAAGACTCCAATGGCGGAACATATTCTTTCTTATGCTGTGAGGCTTACAATGGAGTCTGGCCGGGTGTTTTTTCCTGTTAAGGAGTCGGGTGGTGTTTCGGGTCAATTAGTCGTGTGGCAACGTCCTCCAGGTGGTTGTTTCTTACTAAATTCCGATGGATCTCGTCGTCACATGGATAAGCATGCTTCTGCAGGGGGACTTATTCAAGATGCTTCTGGTAATTGGGTAGTTGGTTTTATGGTGAATATAGGCGTTACCAGTAGTCTTGAAGCAGAATTATGGTGAGTAAGGCGGGGTTTGTTGCTTGCAAAAGAGAGGGGTTATGCCCTGTTAATAATTGAAATGGATGTTGCGGTGGTGGTTAATTTCTTACGCAAACCTATCGTAAGTACACATCCTTGTTATACTTTGGTTCAAGATTGCTTGGAACTTATTAAGGGGGATTGGATTGTGGAGATCAGGAATATCTTCCGGGAAGGCAGCAGATGTGCAGACCGTTTGGCGATGTTAGCTCATGAGATGGATTATGGAGTTACAGTATGCTTTGATCCACCTGAGCCAATTCTGACTATGCTGTAAGAAGACCGGGATGGGGTAGGATCAATAAGGTTGTAAGTTACTATTTCTACTGCATCTTTACTTTTCTTGTACTTTAGTAGAAAAAAAATACACTAGACATGAGAAAATGTTGGTTCATTACACTTTGGGGCTAACTTTAACTTATCATTACACTTAATGATAATTCCCCCTTTTAAAATCCGTAATCTAATGTGATTGGGAATGCATTATAAGGATTATGACCTTATAGACCCAATTTAATCGTTGATGTATGGCTTGTTAGCTATAGTCTAAATTGAATATCCCTACTTTCATCTTTGCTTTTTCCCAAACCTGCTCAAGGGTCCGGGTACCCGCTCAAACCCGAATACCCGCCCGTAAAATAGGAGGGTTTGGGCAAAAAGTTAAGGCCCGATGTTCGGGCCCTAGACAAAATAACGGGTCAGGCCTTGGTTTTCTGTCAAAAAGCCCGGACCTGGCCTGGCTCGGGCCGTTTTATATAATAATATATATATATATATAATACAAATCCTTTATTATTTCTAAATATATATAATTTATGTATAACATCACAATATATATTATACTATATAAAATATATTTAGAAAAAACTAGTTTTATCTTTCACGTGCGTTGCACGTGGCCGAACAAGTTTAGAGTAAAAAAGTTATTAAAATAATTGTAATTAATTATGATTCAAAGCATCCAATTTTTGTAATCTAACATAATTAAATTGTTGGAAAAAAAACATAATTTCTTTTGAAAGAATACAATATTCAAATCTCATTACAATCAAATAATTTCTTATATGCCCAAACATCCAATGAGAAATGACCAAATAATCAAACTATAATAAACATAACATATCCAACATAAAGTTCCACAAAACCCACACGCATTGAATACAATGGGACTTGAATCTGAGACCTTGCAGTTCAAGGAGCATGCACATTACCATTGAACCAAATATCAGGAGCAAAAAAAAATATAATTAATTGAAGTAATAACTTTTAAATCAAATAGTAAATATATATCAATTTAATTATAAGTCAAAGCATCCAATTACTGAAACGTAACCGCGTCTACGAAAATAGATTTTTTTTTATATACAACATTTTATTGTATATGTTTCATTTTACTTCTTTATATTTTGTTGAGGGCAAAATGCTCAACAAGGACGATCAGCAAAGATCGTCGTCCTAAGCCTCTAAGACCTTGAGCTTGACGACCTGCACAGGGTAGAAAGCCTCGGGGTGCGGGGATGAAATCCCGCCTAACACTCTGACGGTCAAGTCAGTGTCGAATCCTCGAGTTAGTGAGAGGATTCTTTGAGTTCAAAGTCTAGAGTTTTTGGAATAGATGCAATAAATGAGGGGTTACCCTTTATATAGGCACTGGGGTGCCAGGTAGCATACGGTACGGACATCGTACGGATGTGTGCATATTACCCGGGTCGGATCCGGGTTGCGGGTTATCACGTCGAGTGCTTGTGTGGCTGACGTTCGTCAGGGCTTCTAGGCAAGTGTTGTACAAATGGTACTAACAATTGCCCCCCAGGCGTGAGGGGGGTCATACAGTGGCCGCTCAAACGACTATGGCCTATTTAGGGCGGTGCCGGGTCGGGACTTGTCTCCTTTTGCAGACGTTCGTGTAGGTTATGGAAATATGAGTGTGTTCGGACGGACGTTTGGGAGCCATAGTCTAGGACATTTCGTTTGGCCGGTTCTTGAATTTTTGCTTCAGGTTTTGAGATCTTTTGGATTTTTGCCGTCTTTTGGATTGAATTTTTGGTTGGTGTTTTTTTTTCTTTTTTTAGCGCAAAATTTGAAATTTGAAATTCAAATTTTGAATTTTGGCGGTTGGACGGTTGCATTTATTGTTGGACCAACCTGGTTTTGCCACGTGTCTCCGACGGTTCGTTTCAGTTTCCGTCTGTTGCTCTCCCCGAGTTGTGCCTCTATTTCCTATAAATAGCGCTATTCCTTCTCATTTGTCATTTTCCTGAAATTTCCTCATTTCCATCCTTATACGTTCGTCGAAGTCTCTAGCTCCTTTCGGGCTTTGAATTCCAGTGGAAGACTTGGTAAGATTCTAGTTGAATTTCTTCGTTATTTGGTTCGTCGTGCGTCCAACTTCACTTGCTTCCTTATATTTCATCGCTTTTGTTCTTTTCGTGCAGAAATTCGTTCGTCTTCATGTTTCGGATTGCGCTTCTTGCACTTGGCGACCTGTTGTTGTTATCCCATCATTCGTCACGGCTAACCCTGGGGGTACTCATAATTTGATCGATGTTGTTGGTACAGACTCCTCTGACGATTCAGGGTTGACTGAGACGATCGTTGTAGAAGAGATTCCCCTTCCTCCAGAACTTCATAAGTCTGGTGAGTTAACCTGGGAGGTTTTGATTTTTTGGATTAAGTGTTTTGTGTTTAGGTTTAAGTGTTTGTGTAAGTATGTCTGAGTTTGAGGAGGTCTCTATACCCCGTTCGTCGGAGGGGATGGCTATGGAGGATTATTCCAGGGGTTCGTTTGAGGGTGAGTCTCGGGCTTTGAGCTCCGACAGTGAAGAATTGGTCTGTGGTCCAGAGGGGTTAGCTCATCATGGCCCTGAGTCTTCAGCTTTGGTCCCTAGTCAAGTGCCATCGGGTGGGCCGAGCGGCATGGCCATATTTTCTAACGTCAATGACCACCCGCTGATCGAGTTTGCCCCGGGGGTTGTTGGGATTGCACCTTTGGAGAAGCGTGGTGACACTGGGGTGGGTTCTGTTAGTGCTGCTCCCGGCGTAGACGAGGAGAGGGTCGCTTCTGGCAGTCTTGCCAGCTCTGCCGGTATTGGTGAAGAAGATCAGTTCGTTAGGTACAACAACGCGGCCGAGGGTTATTTTCCTACCCCGGGGGAGCATCAGTCTATGTACGATCGGGACTTTGTCAGGCTGGGACCCGCATTATCAAGAAAAGCTGCCCTGACTGCTGTCTGTAAGTTCAGTCTGGGGCCCGAGTCTGCTTTCAAATTCTTCTTTCATCGAGCGAGGGATAGGGTATTCCATATCCGTCGGAATTCCCGCCGGGTCTTCTTCTACCGGGCGATGTTTGAGGCTGGTTTTCGGCTTCCGGGCCATCCCTTCTACTGGGAGATCCTTCAGTCCTATGGCATCGGGGCTTCGTAGTTGACGCCGAACGCGTGGGTCCTGATCGTCGGGTATGTTGTGGTATGTATATACAAGGGATGGGAGTCGAGCGTGAACCTCTTTCGTCACTGCTTCACGCTGTCGGGCTCTCAGGGTTGGTACAGCTTCAACCATCGGCAGTCTGGGCACGGTTCGTTCATCCGGGGTCCTTTCAGCTGGCGTACTTGGAAGAAACAATTCTTTGGGGTCCAACGTCCTGATGGTCAAAGGTGGCTATTCTAACGAGGTGGCGTAAGGTTAAAACGTTAGTACCCGTTCGTCTTGACGCCGGAAGAAGAAGTTCAAATGGAGTACATTGACAACCACCCGCATAACTGGCGAGAGGTGGTTCATCCGTCTCATCTAGTTCTTGTCGGTGTGAGTCCTCCTCCATACCGAGTACGAACGCTAAGGGCTGTGGACGTCGCCTTAGATGAGTGTGCCCCTCTAGTGATATACTTAAGGGTGGAGTCGAATGGTCAGGTGAATGAGTTGGGAAGGCCAGTCATTGTGTGTGTGCGAGGCGGTCCCCCCTTGACGTACATCCCTGCTCCCGATCCTAACAATTCTTTCGATATTATAAACTATGATCCTTATACTTGGGATGAGTCTCAGTGGACAGACAGTCACGTTCCTCCTGCTGCTCCCCCTGCCGTTCGTCGTGGTGCAGGTAAAGATTTGATGACGCTGCGGGCTCTTGAAATCAGCCTTAGATTCGTCCGACGGTGTCTAGCTTTCTTTTGCTAACTGTTTTATTTGGATGCGCCGAACCGGTCGCTAGTAGCACGCCTGCTCGTCCCTCCTCGGGCTCAGGCCTACCTTTTGGCAGCCCATATCCGTCTTCTATTACTGTCCCAGCAGCTCCTCGGGTCCCCTCAACGATCGTGATCCCCGAGGGGTCTCGAGTCGGACAATCCTTGATTCCTGCTGACGCCCATTCTCTTTTCACTTCTGGGATTTTCTCTGGCGGCGGGTTCAACGAATGGATGTTTAGGGATGATGGAGGGTCTCGTCCGTCGTTTCTGGACATGGTGGCGAACTTCTTCGCCCATGGGTTCTCGTTTGCCAACGTTGCAGATTACGTGTCTGTCAGGGACTTGGACCCCATGGAGAGAGCTGTCTTTCAGCTTGCTACCACCATCCAGGTATATCCTTTGCTTTCGCCTCTGACGTTCGTTTCTTACTTCACCCATTATCTAACCCTTTATGATCTCTCGTCTTAGAATCTGTTCGTCGCTAGGGCGAACTTTGCTGTTTATGAGGACAATCTCCGTTCGATGGCACCCAACATTGCCCGCCTTATCGACGATCGCATGCCTGGCAATAATCCGGGGCAAATCCAAGCGCTTACCAGGGAGAGGGATGACGTCCGACGGACCGTAACTGAGTTGGAGCAGAAATTGAAGGATACTAAGGGCAAATATAAAGAGGCTGACAGGGCCCTTCGTCGAGAGAGGGACGATCACAAGTCGGCGCTGCAGAGGAAAGAGGCGGAGGAGAAGAAGCTGAAGGTATACTGCTTGATCGACTCTAATCTTTTCGTTTACACTATTATATATGTATGTGGCCTCTGACGTTCGTGGTTCTACAGATCAAGATCGCTGAATTGGAGCATGAGAATGTTGGGTGCTACGCCAGCATGGCCTATGAGAAGTTCAAGGCCCGAGATTCTGCCTGCTTCATGATCAGCAAATATAAATGTTTCTCCGATTTTGACGGTATTACATTCGATGCCGAGGAGGTCCCTGACGACTATGCCCAGCCTGAGCCGATTCCTCCTCTGGTGCTGCCCGAATTCGATGGTCCCAGTAATGCAGTTCAGGAGGTCGCTGCTGCTGATGATGACGACGACGCTGAGGATCACCTACCTCTTGTCGATCGTGCAGCTGCCAAAGATGCCGATCGTCAGTCCTGGGGTGGTGCCAGCAAGAGGAGAAGAGAGAAGTGAGGAGACCCTCCCGTCCGTCCTTGCCGATTATGTTTTTAGCTTTAATGTTTCCAGACATTCTTAACATTTTATTTATGTATATTTTCTTTTATATATACGTCCCGTGTGGCGTTCGTCCTGCGGGACTTGAAACAAACAAGGTTATGTAATATATTTTTTATTTATTTGTTGTTTTTCTGTAAGGTGTGCTAATAAATTCCCTGAGCCTTGACGCTCATAGGGTTCTTAATTTGTTCTCCGTGTACTTGTTTAGATGTTGCTTTGAGTGAGGTTCGTCTGCGTCGACGCTCTGCCTCACTTGCGGACGAACGGGGGCGCCAGCCTAGGCATTCAGCCGTTTAGTGAGTGGCGTCTGCGTGGACGCTCTGCCTCATTTGCGGCGAACGGGGGCGCCAGTCTAGACGCTCAACTGTTGAGTGAGGTGGTGTCAGTCTAGGCGCTCAGCCGTTGAGTGTGTGGCGTCTGCATGGAAGCTCTGCCTCACTTGCGGACGAATGGGGGGGCCAATCTAGGCGCTTAGCCGTTAAGTGAGTCGTGTCTGCGTGGACGCTCTGCCTCGTTCTATGCTTTGACACTTATGGGAAATGTGTTCCTTTCATTCATGAATATGAAATTTCGTTTACATTGTCGCACGTCACATTTATTGGTAGTACTTTTTTAAGTGAATTGCATTCTATGTTCGTGGGATCAGCTGACCTTCCAAATCTCTCAGCTTGTATGCTCATCGCCCCAGTACTCGGTCAACCTGATATGGGCCTTCCCAATTGGGGGACAGCTTTCTTCTCTGGTCTGCTGGTACGCTGGCTTCACAGTTGCGGAGCACTAAGTCGCCCGTCTGGAATTGCCTCTGGCGGACTCTCTTGTTGTAGTGGCGACTGACCTGCATCAATCTATTTGCCATACAAAGTTGCGTTGTTAGTCTAACTTCTTCGAGTAGGTCCAAGTTGGTTCTCAGCTCGTTTTCGTTCTGCACTGGGGAGAAGTGGGAGGTTCTGAAAGTATTCACTGTCGTCTCCGCTAGTATGACCGCTTCCGTGTCGAACGTTAGGTGTTAGGGTGTTTCACCGTTACCCGTGTGGCTGGTCGTTCGGATACCCTACAGTACGCTCGGGATGATCTCTGCCCATTTCCCCTTGGCGTCGTCCAGTTTCTTCTTTAAGGCTGTCGAGATCTTTCCGTTGATAGCTTCCACCTGTCCGTTCATTTGGGGGTGGACGACTGAGCTGGCTACTAGTGCCACTCCGTTCTTCCTGCAGAACTATTGTATGTTCTTGGCTTGAAGCTGTAGCCCGTTGTCGGAGACTATGACGTGTGATACGCCGAACCTGCAAAGTATGTTCTGCCATAGGAATTTCTCCACAACGAATCTGGTGATGCTGGCGAGGGGCTTTGCTTCCACCCATTTGGTGAAATAATCACAAGCGACGATCGCGAACTTTCTCTTGCCAGGTGCCAGTGGAAAATGTCCAATCAGGTCCAGGCCCCACATCGCGAATGGCAAGGGGGCTGTTATGACGTTCAGCTCTTCGACGGGCACCCTGGGAATTTTGGCAAACTTCTGGGACTTGTCACATCTTCTGACCAGATCTGCAGAGTCGTTTTTCATGGTGGGCCAGTAGTAACCCTGTTTCAGTGTTGTTTGTGCGATCGATCGGCTACCAGTATGATTCCCACAGTCTCCTTCGTGGATGTCTTTTAGTACTTGCAGGGCTTCGAAAGGGGTGAGGCACCTTAAGAGTGGCATACTGTAGGATTTCTTGTAGAGTACGTCGTCGATAAGAACATACCTTGACGAGCGTCTTTGCCTGGCAGCTATAGTTTTGCGGTCGGCTGGCGCGCTGGTGCCTCTCAAGTATTCTTCTATCTCGTTCTTCCAGCATGGTTTGTCGTTGATGGCTAGAATTTGCGACAGGTTTGAAGATCGAGGTTTGGCCATGTACTCCATGAACACGGTCATTCTGGCGTCTACGGTGTTCGATGAGGCTAACTTGGACAGGGCGTCCGCCCCAGCGTTCTGCGCCCTTGGTACCTGTTGGATGGACACCTTGACGAATCTGTGCCAGAGATCCTGCACCAACCTGTGGTAGGATACCAAGTTTGGTTCATTGCACTCAAACGACCCTAACACTTGGTTAGCTATCAATTGAGAGTCTGTGTGGGCCTTGAGCTCCCTTCCTTGAAAACGGTCAGCGAGCTCTAGGCCTGCTATGAGTGCTTCTTATTCGGCTGCGTTATTGGACAGGGGATAACCGAACGTCAAACAGTATTGGAACTCTTGCCTGTCTGGGGATATCAACTTTACACCAGCCCCCGCTCCGTTCTGCACAGCTGATCCGTCCACGAAGAGTTCCCAACAACCCTCGGAAGAGGGTGGGAGTGGTGCTTCTGGCGCTGGTGGGGCTGGAATGCTGGATCTACTGACTGTGGGCTCGTCCGGGGTTGTGGGCAGAAGCTCAAGGTTTCTGGGCTCTTCGTTCCTCGGGGAAAATGCACTCTGCAACGAAATCCGCGAGGGCCTGAGCTTTGATCGCTCGTCGGGGCTGGAATTCTATCCCGAATTCACTCAGTTCGACGTTCCACTTAAGTAATCTCCCTGATAGATCAACCATCTGTAGGACGTCCTTAAGGGGTTGATCTGTGATCGGTCGTCAGCAATTATAAAAATAATCCCCACAAAAATCCTAACTAAAGTAGATAGGGCAAGTAGGGGTCGATCCCACAGAGAAGGTTGATAGACTATATCGAAAATACAATCCTTAAAATCTCTCAAAAACAATATATAAGAGTAGAGGTTGAAAGAAAACAATTATACTAGAAACAAAACAAAGTAAATTAAATCTAGATCTATGGCAAATAAGAAAGAAAACAATAATTAAAAAGCATACTTCTTCTCCAATGGTAGAAAACAATCAAATTGATAATGGGTTCTTGATTTAAAAGATGAATTTAATATTAAATCCTTGATGATAACTTGTCTAGGGAAAACCCTAAGATGCTATTTAGATAAGATTACCCGATTAAGGCTTAAATTACCCCTATTGTTAACCTAACAAATCAATTACCCGATTAAGGCTTAAAGATTCACCAAGCAACAAAACATTAAGATTAACTATTTAATTAGTTCTTTCACACATGCTTAACAAGTAAAACCATACAACAACCAGATAAAATCCGATCACTGGCTTGCAAACCCAATTGAGCGTCTATTAAACGTCATCAATGCGCTACCAAACAATCAGACTCGAGGGTTAACTATTCCGCCTGACTTAGCAATCGATCTCTCAAATTATCAATTTATCGGCCTCATAAATCAATAAAAATCAAGGTCATGGAATAAAACAGAGTTTAACATGCTATCTATCAAAAATAAAATACTAAATTATAAGAACAAAAATCTCACCATATCAATTGATTGAATTCACCAAAGGATTCGAAGTATTAAGAATTTAGCTACTCATGGATTTAGGAAAATCCATGAGCAGCATAAGAGTACTTACAAAACTAGAAGGGGCGAAATCTCCTTGCAAAATAACCTAGGTATGCCGCACATCTCTATGGCTAGAGAGGGTGGCGGCACCCTTGCCTAAAAAACTAGATCTAAAAGAGAAAAATAAATCTAAAGAGAATTATGTGAATTGGTGTGTTGGTGTGTTACAGGAGGTGGCTATTTATAGTGGAAATAACCCTAGGGAATCCAATTCTAAGTAGGAAAGGAGTCTAGGACGTTTTAGGGTCTAACTTAGACTCTAAGTCAGATTAAAAGTCATCCTAGAACCAAAATCCTAGTCAAAATAGGATCCTGAAAAATCCTGAATTCGTGCTGGGACTTCGACGACATTTTTGGGATTGAAAATGGCAGAATTGGGTCTTGGACTTCAAAGGAAAGTTGTAGAGATCAGAGTTAGCTTTCCAACGAGTACTCATGGGTCTGAGTAGAAAGTTATGATTTTTCTACCAAAACTGCGCTGAATCCTAATCCTGTTAGGACTAGAAGCGGGAATAAGCGGGAATTGGATATCTCCTTGGATATAGGCAGCATTAATTGCGATTTTAACTCCAATTATGGGCTTATATGGGCTGAGTATTTTCCCATATAAAATATCCAAAATTCCTTAGCTTAAAGGCTTATCCATGGCTTGTCTTCAATCCTTCACAATTAAAGCTCAAATCTTCAATTCTTGCTCTTGAAATAATTCTTCAAGAAACTTCAAGTCTTCCAAATTATTTTCAAATGGTCTTCAAACACAAACTTCGAATCTTCCAAATCTATGCTCAAAATTGCTTTGCTCAAATCTGTGTAAAAAGTCATTAAAATAGCTCCAAAAATAGTGAAAAATAACAATTTCTCAATTTCACATCACTTAAAGACTCAAAACACAAATATTATCAAAATAGCATATATTTAAGCATAAATGGGTCCAAAAACATAATAAAATAGCCATAAAAATAGGGTTGTTTTTAGCTCGATCATAATTCCCCCACACTAAATCTTTGCTAGTCCCTAGCAGACTAGTGTAGAAAACTATGAACTTACTAAACTTGAGCACAAATTAGACCCTATAATCCTAAACTAATGCAAATCAAAATTCCATCTTAATTTAAACTTTTCAAAAACTTTGAATGCATACACATATTAAGGATTAATATAATTATGAAATCAAAATAACAAAGAATCATAAGAGCACTCAATTCAAAAGATCAATAAATAGCAAGCATCTTTATTCTTAAGTAACCATAATTAAAGTAGTTCTAATCACTTACCATTCATTACATCCTATAACTACTTTTTTCCATAGACTTATGTCTTCATCTTTATCTCCATTACTCAAAGGAATGCATATCATAGATACAAATCAAGGGTTTTCGTGGGTTATAATAGATATTCAACGGGTAATTGATTTTTAGAAAATTGAGGTTACTAACCTCAAAGTGTTCATGATTTGGGGTTACTAAATCCCATTTTTGAGGCTACTAGCACTCTAGAAGGACTCCTTCTTTTTATTATTTTTTTCAGAGGGACAATATTTCTGCAATTCCATGCCTCTTATCCTCTTTCCAAGGGTTACTAACTCCTTTTGTTAAAGAAAATAGTGACAACAATGAATTGATTTTTTTTAAGCAGAAATACCTCTTCTCCTCTTGCATGAAAACACTTCTTTCTATGAAAACAAATTTTTTTAACTACCCTTTTATATAAGTAGTCTCCCACACTTGTTCTTGACATATCCATAACATACTTTCATAATTGTAATTTCAATAAAAATTAAACACAAGTTCTAGAAATAGGCAATCATAGAAATAATAAACAATAAGATCATATCACAAAACTCTAATTATACCTAATTCTAAGAAATAAGATATCATACTATCAATCAATCAATCAAATAAAACTTTCTTAAAAATTCTAAGTATTCTTCAATCATAATTAAATCAATCAATCAATACATGCAAAATTTTCAAAATTTTTCGAAAAAAATCATGGCATTGATTATGCATGTAAATTTCCTATTAGACTAGACTCTCTCCCCCACACTAAAAAGATACATTGTCCTCAATGTGGAAACACATATGAGATTAACACAAACAATTGATATTATGCATGCTCATGGGGTTTATTTAAATGCAGAAAATAAAAAAAACCAACACTAACAATTAATTCACATCAAAGAATAGGCAAGCAATCAAAGCAATAATCAATCAAGACAAAGTAAAGCAAGGAAAATTAAAAAGATAGAGTTAAAGAAAGCTTTTTTGTTTGTAGGCATAAGCTCCATCATTGCTTCTGAAACTTGACTCCTTTCGAATTCAGCTTGCAATTGTCCAAATTAAGCTCCATTTGCTTTCCTTCGGTTCTTCATGTGAAATCATTGGGTTGCCTCCCAATAAGCGCCTTTCTTTAAGGTCTTTGGCTAGACTGCCTTAAAGAAATTATTCTTCAAGAGTGAAGGAATTATGGATATATTCCTTCAACAAGTCCACAATGATTTTGAGAGTATCATTGATGGCTTTGAGAACTTCAAGTTGAATTTTATCAAGACTTGAAATCATCACAGGTGATAGCACGGGCATGGCCGGTGGTGGCATGGTGAATGGCCGGTTGTGGCTTGGTAGTGGCGTAACTTTGGGCGGATATGGCCGGGTATAAGCATGGGATGGCCGGGCTTGTGACTCGGACGGGTCCGGGTATGGCCAGGCAGATGGCTCGGATGGCCGGTCCATGGCCGGGCACATGTCTCGGCGCAGCTAGGGTATGGCCGGTCCTGTTCGGGCCATGGGTGAGGATGGCCGGGCCACAGCCGGGCAATGGCCGGTTGAGTTGGCTCGATCATGGGCTTGGGCATCTTCCTCTGGTGCTTTGACTTCCATCTTATGCTTCTCTCCGTGTGGCTGAACTCCTTGCTTGTTGGCTTCTTGCTTCTCCTTTGCTTTTCTCCTTTTAAAGCTAGGGGGTGCAATTGCTTTAGTCAAAGATTCCATTGCTTCAAATGCAGCATCCGGGGTTCTATCGAACCAAGGGATGTTGTCCACGATATCCACAAGAATTTGACCATCTACTCCTAATCCTTGATAGAAGTATGTAATCAAAAGTTGTTGTGATATGGCATGGCGAGGGTAGGCTGCGCAGAGCTTCTTGAATCTGTCCCAAACTCGATAAAAAGGTTCAACCTTGCGTTGCTGGAAAGTTGCTATCATTTGTCTTCCTTTGGAAATCTGATTAGGCTTTGTTGACGATTCTTTACTAGCTCCTTTCTTAACACTTTTAACATTCACAACACAAACAAACTTGTTAGAGTTCAATGGCGATTGTGATGAAATTCTAGGGTGGATTATATTATCATCGAATTCCATGGTCAATGAACCATCGAATACATCAATCTTTGTATGAGAAGTTCTTAAGAAAGGTCTTCCTAATAAAAGAGGACATTGATCTTTCGAATGTTCCATCTCCATAACAAAGATTTTAATAGGAAAAATCAAGTGTTCAACGTTAATTAAGACATTCTCTAGAACACCTTTGGGATGAACCAAAGATCCATCAGCTAACTGCAGAATCACATCAGTATTTTTCAAAGGAGCAAGATTTAAAGATTGATAAAAAGAATAAGGCATTACGCTTAAAGATGCTCCTAAATCTAGCATGGCATTCTTTATAACACTTTTTCCAATAGAACAAGTAATAGAAAACGTACCTGGATCCTTGCACTTAGGAGGTAAACTCTTTTGAAGCACAGTAGAGACATTAACTCCAGCACTTACCTTACCTTGTAACCTTTTCTTATTGGTACAAAGTTGCTTAAGTAACTTTGCATAATTTGGAATTTGTTGAATAACATCAAGAAGTGGGATGTTGACCTCAACTTTTCGAAGTATCTCCAAAATATCTTGATCATCATCTTCTTTCTTTGACTTCTTCAATCTTTATGGAAAAGGGATGGCGGCATGTACCTTGGGATCAGTCTTGTCGGTAGCTATCTCCTTGGTGGTTGCGCCATCTTTTTTGGGTTCATCTTCAATCTTGATTTCTTTGTCAGGCACTTGCAATTCTTCTTCTTTGGTGTAGCTCGACTCTCCTTCATCTTGTGCGGCATGGGTAGGAAAAGGGTTTTCCAACTCTTTTCCACTTCTTAAGGTGATTGCACTTACATTCTCCTTAGGAGGTACCTTTGGTTGTGATGGGATCCTTTGTTGACCTTGTGTCTTGAGTTCACTCATATCACTAGCCAATTGACTGATTTGTTTTCTCATCATCTCCATAGCTTCTCTCATTTATAGAATCTCGACAGCTTGTGAAGATTGTTGAAAATTAGGCCTTTGATAATTCATTGGCCTTCCTTGATAGTTACCTAGGTTCCCATATTGTTGACTTGGTTGCTCGGCTCTCCAATAAGGTTCAGGCTTCCTTTGATATGCTCCTTGCATTCCAACAACATTAACTTCTTGCGTGGTGTGTTCCAAAGAAGGGCACTTATCAGTGTAGTGTCCTTGTTTACAAATTCCACAAGCCTTAGGCACACTTGAAAAATTCGCATTGAATAAATCAGTGAGCGCAGCGACTTGTTGATTTGTTTCTTGAAGTTGTTGCTCCAGTGAGGTGGAATGGGTAGAGACTTCATTGATTCTTCTTGTATTGCCTTCTCTTGAATAGTCTTCTCGAGATCCAAATTGTTGAGTGTTGACAGCCATGTTCTCCACTAAAGTCCAAACATCGGTAGGAATTTTGTCTATGAAAGCTCCTCCACATGCAGAATCTATGGAAGATCTGTCAAACGGTAGTAGTCCTTCGTAGAAGTATTGGATCAGCAATTGTTCAATGATTTGATTATTGGGGCAGCTCGCACATAGTGTCTTGAAACGTTCCCAATATTCATGCATTGTCTCTCCATGGCGTTGCTTAATTCCGCAAATCTCCTTCCTTATACTTGATACTTTATGAGCAGGAAAGTACTTTTCCAAGAACAATTTCTTAAGGCTCGTCCAAGATGTGATTGAACCAGTTGGTAAGAGGTACAACCAATCTTTTGCACGATCCACAAGAGTGAACGGAAAAGTTCTAAGCTTGAATTGGTCTTCAGTGATTCCTTGAATATTTGTTGATGTGCAAGCAATCTGGAAATCAGTAAGATGTCGGTGAGGATCTTCTCCAGACAGACCATGAAACTTGGGTAAAATCTGAATAAATCCAGAATTGATCACAAAATTTGCAGTCGTATCTGGGTATCGTATTGCTAGGCGTTGGGCATTGACGTTTGGTGCAGATAGCTCTCTCAGGGTTTTAGGTTCTTCGTTTGCCATGTCTTGTGACGATGTTGAAGCAGCAAATCTAGGAGAATTAGATTGAGAACTTGAACCGGATGACTCCTCTTCTTGTTGTTGATTTGATTTCTCCTCCTTAGCGAAAATAGTGTTCTTTCTGGCTCTGGATCAAATTCAAAGTCTTCTATACCACTACTTCTTGTCCTTGGCATGCAGCTTCCTAGAAAAACTCAAAAAAAACACTCAAAACAAAAATTGTTAGTAGTAAAAGTTCTTAAACAAAATTAAAATTAAAGACAGAAAATAAGGAAAATATATATTTTTTTTAAGAAACGCAGAAACAAAATTTTTTTCTATGACGCAAAAAATTTTTTTTATTGCAAAACCGAAAACTCTTTTTTTTTCAAAAAATGCAGGACACAAAATATTAAAAACGCAAAATTCAAAAAAAAAATTTAGAAAAAACGCAGAATTTTTTTTTTAGATCAGAAACGCAGAAACAAAGAGAATATTCCCAGGACTCGTCTCCAGATGAGTCTATTTTCCTTCCCTGGCAACGGCGCCAAAATTTATGATCAGTCGTCAGCAATCATAAAAATAATCCCCACAAAATCCTAACTAAAGTAGATAGGGCAAGTAGGGGTCGATCCCACAGAGAAGGTTGATAGACTATATCCGAAAATACAATCCTTAAAATCTCTCAAAAACAATATATAAAAGCAGAGGTTGAAAGAAAACAATTATACTAGAAACAAAACAAAGTAAATTAAATCTAGATCTATGGAAAATAAGAAAGAAAACAATAATTAAAAAGCATACTTCTTCTCCAATGGTAGAAAACAATCAAATTGATAATGGGTCCTTAATTTAAAAGATGAATTCATTATTAAATCCTGGATGATAACTGGTCTAGGGAAAACCCTAACATGCTATTTAGACAAGATTACCCGATTAAGGCTTAAATTACCCCTATTGTTAACCTAACAAATCAATTACCCGATTAAGGCTTAAAGATTCACCAAGCAACAAAGCATTAGGATTAACTATTTAATTAGTTCTTTCACACATGCTTAACAAGTAAAACCATACAACAACCAGATAAAATCCAATCACTGGCTTGCAAACCCAATTGAGCGTCTATTAAACGTCATCAATGCGCTACCAAACAATCAGACTCGAGGGTTAACTATTCCGCCTGACTTAGCAATCGATCTCTCAAATTATCAATTTATCAACCTCATAAATCAATAAAAATCAAAGTCATGGAATAAAACAGAGTTTAACATGCTATCTATCAAAAATAAAATACTAAATTATAAGAACAGAAATCTCACCATATCAATTGATTGATTTCACCAAAGGATTCGAAGTATTAAGAATTTAGCTACTCATGGATTTAGGAAAATCCATGAGCGGCATAAGAGTACTTACAAAACTAGAAGAAGCGAAATCTCCTTGCAAAATAACCTAGGTATGCCGCACCTCTCTATGGCTAGAGAGGGTGGCGGCACCCTTGCCTAAAAAACTAGATCTAAAAGAGAAAAATAAATCTAAAGAGAATTATGTGAATTGGTGTGTTGTTGTGTTACAGGAGGTGGCTATTTATAGTGGAAATAACCCTAGGGAATCCAATTCTAAGTAGGAAAGGAGTCTAGGACGTTTTAGGGTCTAACTTAGACTCTAAGTTAGATTAAAAGTCATCCTAGAACCAAAATCCTAGTCAAAATAGGATACTGAAAAATCCTGAAGTTGTGCAGGGACTTCGACGGCATATTTGGGCTTGAAAACGACAGAACTGGGTCTTGGACTTCAAAGGAAAGTTGTGGATCTCGGAGTTAGCTTTCCAAATAGTACTCATGGGCTTCAAACGGAGGTCTGAGTAGAAAGTTATGATTTTTCTACCAAAACTGCACTGAATCCTAATCCTTTTAGGACTAGAAGCGAGAATAAGCGGGAATTGGATATCTCCTTGGATATAGGCGGCATTAATTGGGATTTTAACTCCAATTATGGGCTTATATGGGCTGAGTATTTTCACATATAAAATATCCAAAATTCCTTAGCTTAAAGGCTTATCCATGGCTTGTCTTCAATCCTTCGCAATTAAAGCTCCAATCTTCAATTCTTGCTCTTGAAATAATTCTTCAAAAATCTTCAAGTCTTCCAAATTATCTTCAAATGATCTTCAAACACGAACATCGAATCTTCCAAATCTATGCTCAAAATTGCTTTGCTCAAATCTGTGTAAAAAGTCATTAAAATAGCTCCAAAAATAGTGAAAAATAACAATTTCTCAATTTCACATCACTTAAAGACTCAAAAAACAAATATTATCAAAATAGCATATATTTAAGCATAAATGGGTCCAAAAACATAATAAAATAGCCATAAAAATAGGGTTGTTTTTAGCTCGATCAATATGTGAGGACGATCACCTTGTGGGAGTGGAAGTATTGGCGGAGCCTCCTGGACGCTACCACTAGGGCGAACACCAACTTATCCTGTTGTATCCTGCTGACATAGTAGATGGGCATCTGCCCCCCTTCCGTGTCTTTGACGAGCACGGCTGCGACCGTCTCGTTCGACGCTGCGAGGTACATGTACAGCATCTTTGCTTCGTTCGGCCTAGTCAGTAGGGGGTGCAGCTGAGGTGAACCTTCAGTTGTTCAAATGCTTCCTGACACTCAGGAGTCCAGGTGAATCTGGATCTGGTCCTGAGCAACCTGAACAACGGCAGACATTTTATCGGCGGACTTAGAGACGAATTTGTTGAGTGCTGCCACTGGTCCTGTCAGACTTTGTATCTCCTTGACAGATTCGGGGGGCTTCATATCCAGGATGGCCTTGACTTTTTTGGGGTTTGGCTTCGATCCCCCTGCTGGAGACCATGAAGCCCAGGAACTTGCCTGCCTCTACGCCGAACGTGCACTTGGCCGGGTTAAGCTTCATGTGGTATTTCCTTAGGTAGTCAAAGCACTCGGCGAGGTGTTCCAGGTGTTCTTCCATTGTAGAGCTCTTGACCAGCATGTCGTCGACAACCACATCCATGGATTTTCCAATTAGCTCTTTGAAAACCTTGTTGACCAATCTCTGGCACGTCGCACAAGCGTTCTTCAGTCCGAAGGGCATGACGTTGTAACAATATAGCCCATCCTCGGTGATGAAAGACGTCTTCTCTGAATCCCTTGGGTCCATGGGAATCTGGTTATACCCGGAGAAGGCGTCCATAAAGCTGGGGAATTTGTTCCCGGATGAGGCGTCGACAAGACGGTCGATGGAGGGCAGAGGGAAGCTATCCTTTGGGCATGCTTTGTTGAGATTGGTGAAATCCACACACATCCTCCACTTTCCGTTGGATTTCTTGACCATTACCATGTTCGACACCCACTATGGGTATTGAACTTCTCGGATGAAATCGGCCTTGAGTAGTTTCTCTACTTCCTCTCTAACGGCAGCTATCTTCTCTAACGAGAACATCCTCTTCTTCTGTTTGATTGGTTAGAAGGAGGGATCGACGTTCAGCTTATGACTCATGACCTGTGGGTCGATCCCGGGCATCTCCGCTGGAGTACAGGCGAAGATATCTGTGTTGTCTTGCAGGAACTCCGTTATGTCCAGCTATTCGTCGGGACCCAGCATGGAGCTGATCTGAGTTGTGTCGTCCGGTATATCGGTTCGTAGCACGACTTTGAGGGGCTTATCAACGGGTTCTGGCTTTGCTGTCTTGGCTTCATCTCTGGTGTCCAAACTATTCACGGCAGGCCCCTTGTTCGCACACTTTGACGATTCTCCTTTCTCCCAGATAGTCTCGGGTTCGTCAGGGCTGGTTTTCGTCGTTGCGTTGGTCTCCGGGGTGGTCAGTGCTAGGGTACACACTTCCATGTCCGTCACATCGGGCGAGCGGCGTGATCTGGAAGATTGCCCCCAAGCCATGGTCTCTCGCAATTGATTCCTCGTTCTTTCCCTGGTGGGCAGTCGGAGAGACGTGACATGGCATCTTCTCGTCGTTGATAAGTTTGAGCGCATGTATCCTAAGCCCGACGGAGTGGGGAACTTCACGGTGAGACAGTACACGGCGTCAACCATCTTCACCTTCTTCATCAGTGTCGTCCTATCAGGCCGTTGTAGCTGGAAGGGAGATCCACAACAACGAACGTGTGCATGAAATTCAATACATGCTCTCCGTCCCCTATGCAGATCGAGAGGTAAGCAGTCCCCTTGGTCGGTATGGGTGTCAGGTTGAAACCGTAAATGGGCTCTGACGGTTCCAGGTAATCGTCCAAAAGTCCATACTGCTTATATGCGTCGTACATGATGATGTCGATCGCATTTCCGCTATCAACGAGTATCCTGTCTGTCGTGAACTTGTTGATCATCGCTGTGACGATGATTGGATCATTGCCGTCATTGGTCTCCATGTCTTCATTTCTATCAAATGTTATTGTCTAGTTGGGTTTCACGTTTGTCGAGGTTGGTGGCTGTAAGCCCAGGGACATCACTTCCGTCATGTGATTCTGCATCTTGTTGCCTGATGAGGCCCATTTTTCTGTTGCTCTAATGATCGTCAGGACGTGTCCCCTTGGCTCTAGGCGTTTCTGTCGGTCCTTTGGGTACTCTATTCGATCATGCACTATCTGAGCTAGACGTTCCTCTCTAGCCTCCCGTTTGGGTTGAGGGGCCTCACTTCGTACATAACTCTTGAGATACCCTTGACGGACGAGCCCCTCTAACATGTCCCTCAAATGGGAGCATTCTTCAGTGCTGTGTCCATAGCTCTGGTGGAAGTCACACCGTTTCCCTGATTGCTATTGTCTCTGAGACGACGTGGAGGGAAATGGCCATTTGACCTTGTCGGCCTCCCTGCTCTATGATACGGCATGTAGTATCGCCGTCCTAGTGTCCGTGATTGAGCTAAAAAAGACCCTATTTTTATGCCTATTTTACTATGTTTTTAGACCCATTTATGCTTAATTATATGCTATTTTATTAATATTCGTGTTTTTAGTCTTTAAGTGATGTGAAAATGAGAAATTGTTATTTTTCACTATTTTTGTAGCTATTTTGATGACTTTTTACACAGATTTGAGCAAAGCAATTTTGAGCATAGATTTGGAGATTCGAAGTTCGTGTTTGAAGACCATTTGAAGATAAATTGGAGACTTGAAGACCATTGAAGATTTATTTCAAGAGGAAGAATTGAAGAATTGGAGCTTTAATTGAAGACAAGCCATGGATAAGCCCTTAAGCTTTGGTATTTATGGATAATTTATATGGGAAAATACTCAGCCCATATAAGATATTTATTGGAATTAAAATCCCAATTAATGACTCCTAAATCCAAGGAAATATCAAAATCCCGTAGATTCCCGATTCTAGTCTTAACAGGATTAGGATTCAGGAGCAGTTTTGGTAGAAAATTCATAACTTTCTGCTCAGACCTCTGATTGAAGCCCATCAGTACTCGTTGGAAAGCTAACTCCGAGATCTACAACTTTCCTTTGAAGTCCAAGACCCAGTTCTGCCGTTTTCAAGCCCGAAAATGCCGTTGAAGTTTCGGCATGAATTCAGCAAAAATTCAGGATCCTATTTTGACTTGGATTTTACTCTAGGAAGACTTTTAATCTAACTTGGAGTCCAAGTTAGACCCTAAAACCGGCCTAGACTCCTTTCCAAGCTAGGATTGGAATTCTTAGGGTTAGTTCCACTATATATAGCCACCTCCTGTATCACAAATCACACACCTACATATCACACACATAGATAATTTCTTTTCTTCTAGTTTTCTTCTAGTTTTTAGGCAAAGGGTGCGCCACCCCCTATAGCCATAGGGAGGTGCGGCATACCTAGGTATTTTCAAGGAGATTTCGCCCCTCCAAGGTCCTGTAAGTACTCTTATGCCTCTCATGGATTTTTCTAAATTCATGAGTAGCTAATTTCTTAATACTTCTGATCCTTTGGTGAATTCAATCAATTAAATATGGTGAGATTTCTGTTCTTATAATTTGGTATTTTATTCTTGATAGATAGCATGTTAAACTCTGTTTTAATTCTACAATCTTGATCTTTATTGATTTATGTGGCCACTAAAGAGGTAATTTGAGAGATTGTTGGCTAGATCAAACAACAAGGTTGACGCATGAGTTTGATTGTGTGTAGCAAGTTAGCCGCGCTTGACGGCGGGTTAATTGGGTTTGCATGCCAGTGATCAGATTTATCTGGTTGTTGTATGGTTTTATTTATTAAGCATTTGTGAAAGAACTAATAAAAGTTGATCTTAATGCTTTGGATCCTAGCAAATCTTTAAGGCTTGACGGCTAATTGATTATTTAGGAGGAAAAAGGGGTAATTTAAGGCTTGACGGCTAATCTTATCTAAATAGCATGTTAGGGTTTTCCCTAGACCAGTTATCATATTGAATTTAATATTGAATTTATCTTTTAAATCAAGGACCCATAATTAATTTGATTGTTTTCTACCATTGGTGAAGAAGTATATCCTTAATTATTGTTTTCTTTCTTATCTGCTATAAACTTAGATTTAATTTACTCTGCTTTGTTTTCTAGTTTAATTGTTTTCTATTTAATTGTTTTCTGTCAATCTCTGTTTTCTGTGTTGTTTTTGAGAGATTTTAAGGACTAAATTTTCGGATAAAATCTATCACCCTTCTATGTGGGATCGACCCCTACTTACCCTATCTACTTAGTTAGGAGTTTGTTGGGATTTTATTTTTATGATTGTTGACGACCGATCAGTCTGTCAGAGGCGTGTAGTTGTTATACTTAGGATGCCTCTGCCTATCGTGATAGGGCTTGGGGCCCCTCCTATCTCGACCCCTCTAGGGAGAGTGCCTGTTTCCTCTTGGAGGGTTCTGCGGATGTTCGTCGATGCTGTTGGTTGATAAGAGGTCCCACCTTCGGAGGACTCACCGTCTCTATAGGCCATGCATATGTCCGTTTCATCGTATACTTCTGCTCTATCATAGCAGTCCTTTAGCGTTTTTGGTGGCCTCTCCCCCAGTGAATATTGGAGTTCTCTGTGTAACAGGCCGTCCAAGAAGATTTCTATGGCGTCCCTGTCGTTCAGATCGTCCACCTGAATGTGGGCCTCGCTGAATCTTTTAACATAAGCCGAGAGGCGTTCCCCTGCTTGCTTCCTGATGGTTCTAAGGAACCTTATCGTCTTGCCTTTCAGGACTCTGCTATTAAACCTGCCTTCGAACTGTACGGCGAGTTGATCGAATCGTTCTCCAGTTTGTAGAACCATCTCTGCGCCGCGCCGTCGAGAGTGATGGGAAACATTCGGCACATTAATGCGTCGGACGCTCGCTGGACCGACATCACCTCCCTATAGTGGTTCAGGTGCTGCTTGGGGTCCCCTGTTCCGTCGTACTTTTGCTTCGACGGTTTGACGGGCGAAGGGACTTCTACCTGTTTGATAACTAGCGAAAAGGGAGATGGTTCCTTCGATATCAATTCCAGGGGCATGAGCACATCCCCCTTCTCTTTGGTCAACTGTTTGACCAAGCCTCTCAGCCGTATCAACTCTTCGTCGCGGGGGTCGACGGCTGTAGCTTTGGATTTCTCCTTTTCTCTGTGAGTGGGTCGGGAGGAGTGAGTTTTTTGCTTGACCGACCTTTCAGTGTGGCGATCGGCCTCCCCATCCCTTTTCGATTTGGATTTCCTTCCTTCCTCGCCGCGTCTATCCCGGGCAGGGGTCACGCTTTCGGCGACCCTTTCGTTCTGTCTTGGGACTTCCACCACAAAACGGAGTCTTTTGGCGTCTTTTACTGATAGCTGATCCGTACGATCGTGCCTAGTCTGCTGATCGTCCTGACTTCCTCTTATGGATTGCTTGTGAAAGATCGCTTCGAGCCGTTCGGCTCGTTCGTTGGCTTTCCGCACCATGTTCGCTACCTCAGCTGTCTGCCGCTCAGCTCTATGTACGTCTGCCTGGAGTTGAGCTATGAGTTTATCGCGATCGTTCACTTGGGGGTTCGCTTGGGGGGGGGGGGGGGGGATTGGCTCTGTCCTCGCGGCTGCCTGCCCCGAGGTGTCCTGCCCCTGGATGGTTTTGTCGCGTCCCTCGCCCCCCTGGATGTCCCCTCTTGGTTGTCAGCCAAATGTAACTCCGCGACGACCGTCGCAGGCAGGGAGGTGAACGTCCCCGTCACGGGGTCCAAACGGGACAATAGTTCTGTGGCGCGTGTTGAAATTGTTCGTGGTTGACGTGGTGTTTCACTGAGATCCGCGATCGGATGGGGGTGAATCCCCGAAAGACTATCTGCTCCGAGTGTGGGGGTTTGGTCGTTCGACGCTGCTCTGTTTTGCCTGTCGTTGGGCGTTTCATGGTAGACGTCCTGATCGCTGCCCCCCGGTTGCAGATCGGTGTGGTTCTTTCCATTTCGCGATGTCTCTCCCCGCAACAGGGAGTCGTTCAGCATTGTATCGAACGGGGTGGACATTGTTCGCTCGTCCGTTTTGTGAAATGAGAGCTTGACTTTTTTTGTTCAAGATCCCCACAATCGACACCAAATTGCTGAGGGCAAAATGCTCAACAAGGACGATCAGCAAAGATTGTCGTCCTGAGCCTCTAAGACCTTGAGCTTGACGACCTGCACAGGGTAGAAAGCCTCGGGGTGCGGGGATGAAATCCCGCATTAGCACTCCGACAGTCAAGTCAGTGTCGAATCCTCGAGTTAGTGAGAGAATTCTTCGAGTTCATAGTCTAGAGTTTTTGGAATAGATGCAATAAATGAGGGGTTACCCTTTATATAGGCACTGGGGTGCCAGGTGGCATACGGTACGGAAATCGTACGGATGTGTGCATATTACCCGGATCGGATCCGGGTTGCGGGTCATCACTTCGAGTGCTTGTGAGGCTGACGTTCGTCAGGGCTTCTAGGCAAGTGTTGTACAAATGGTATTAACATATTTTATAACTTGACCAAAATTTTCGTTGAAGGCATTAAAATTCCCCAAGTGAGTGCGACGTATAGTTGTCCATGGGAGAAAATATAGTGTGGCAGATATACTCCAACATTAGGAATTGTTTGTCTTTGTGCTTTGTTGATGGTCATAGCGAAACAAAGACGGATAGAGAATTGTTTCCTCTTAAATTGGAATGGATATCCTTCCTATTCTGCTGGTGAAAGCAAAATTTTTGGAAGAAGAACTTGCTTTCCAACATATTGGCCAATTGCAATCTCTGCTTGTATTACATTATAGCCAAGGTGTTTGTAGACCATTCTTGTTCCATTGCACAAACCATTAGATGGATCCAAATTACTCAAAAATATGATTGGATCATTTTTCTTCAATTCTAATATATGCGTTGACAAATCATTCGGTGTTAGAATATTTAAGAATTTCTCTTGATAATGGTTGTTCGAGTCATTTACTGTTTCATTGAAACTGTTGTACGTCTTACTCTCACCAGAAGATATTTCTATCATTTGCTCATTCAGTTTGTCTACATACTCATTTCTTGTTGTCAAGATCGCACGGTTGGTCATGTGCTCTTCCGAAGTTGAATTATCCTTCAAATCTGGGAAAAATGCATTGATCAAGTCTTTTTCATGCTTTTCATACTTTATAACCATCTGATCTGGTAAAAGTATCAAAATATCATCTTTTGTAGGTCCTTCTCCATCACCAACTCGAAGGAGGAATTTTCCAAACTCTTGGTTTCCTCTTAATCTCATGTTCTTTTTCAATCTTAGTATCTCCAATTTTGGCTAAGGGTGTGATCTGACCAAACTTTGATTGACCGTTTCTTCTTTGTTACTCATCATATCTTGAAGTGTTTTGTCCACATATTAAATTGCAAAATTTATTGACCAAACTTTGTTGCTTGAGGTGCAATTGGGAGCACTTGTCTGAAATCTCCTCCAAAAAACAACAATCTTTCATTAGAATGGTTATTTGTTACTCATCATATCTTGAAAAGTTTTGTCCACATATTCAATTGCAAACTTTCTCGACATTGGTGTTTCATCCCATATTATTAGTCTTGCTCTTCTTAATAGTTCAACCTTAGCACTCTGTTTAGAAGTCCTACATATACTCATTTCTGTCGGACTTGATGGAATGTCAAATCTCGAGTGTGTTGTTTGATCGAGCTAAAATTAACCCTATTTTTATGATCATTTTCATATGCTTTATGGTATTTTTATGTGTGATTTTAACCCTATTTTGCAAGTTTTTGTGTTTTTAGGTCTTGAAAAGAAGAAAAGTGGAAACTTATTGTTTTTCACTATTTTGGAGCTAAATTGATGACTTTTTTCACACATATGGACTTAGGATTTTTGAGTGAAGATTTGGAGATTCGAAGTTCATGATTGAAGATTAATTGAAAATAATTTCAAGTCATGAAGATTATTGAAGAATATTTCAATGAGAAAGAACTAAGGATTGAGTTTAAATCGCGAGGAAATGAAGACATGCTATGGAGAAGGCTTGAAGACATGGATTTATGAATATTTTATATGGGATATAACCAGCCCAGCTGGGCCCACATTTGGAGTCAAAGCCCAATCTGTGCGGCACAAACCCTGTGAAATATCCAATTTCCGCAATACTAGTCCTAGTGGGATTAGGATTTTGCGCAGTTTCGGTAAAAGGGCCAAAACTTTTTACTCAGACCTCCAAAAAAATGCGTGTGAATATGCGTTGGAAAGAGGACTCCGAGGTCTACAACTTTTCTTTGAAGCCCGAAGCCATGTTCTGCCAACTTCGATACTGAAAATGCCCTTGAAGTTTCTGCACGATTCTAAAATTTTCCTGAAGACCAATGTTTACTCTAGGAAGACTTTTAATCCAACTCGGAGACCAAGTTAAGGGTTAAAACCGACCTATTAGCTGTTAGGGTTGATTCCTAAGTCTATATGGAGTCTAATTAGTCCACTAAAATACCCACCTTATGTTAACCCTGGAGAACACAATTCACAATCTTTTTTCTACATCTTTTTCTTTTCTTCTATTTTTCTCTAGTTTTAGCTAAGGGTGTCGACACCTCTTGTAGAAGAGGGGTGCGATATCCCTAGGTTTGCCAAGGGAGGATTTCGGCCCTAAAGTCTGTTAGTTTTCTTATGCCTCTCATGGATTTTCCCAAATCCATGAGTAGCTAAATTCTTAATACTTCTTATCCTTTGGAGATTTTAATCAATTAATTATGGTGAGATTAGTGTGCTTATAGTTTGATATTTGTTCTTGGTTTACAGTTTGCTAATCTCTGTTTTATTTCATGATTTTGATTTTTGTTGATTTAGATGGCCATTAATGATGTAATTTGATAAATCTATAGTTAAATCAGACTAAGGGGGTAATAACTCAAGTTTGATTGTGAGGTAACAAATTGGATAGCTGGTAATAAAGCATCTAATGGTAATCTATAGTTATGCATGTGTGAAAAATTGTTCTTAATACTTTGTTCTTAACAATCTCTAAGCATTATTTTGAATAAAAGGGATAAATTAAGCTGGAAAAGAGACCTTTTATGTAATATACATGTTAGAGATTTATCCCTAGATCAATTGTTTAACTGAGAGAATATTAAATTCATCTTTTAAATCAAGGATCCATAGTTAAATTGATTAATTTCTACCATTGGAAAAGAAGTATGCTTTCTTATTATTATTTTATTTATTAATTGTTGTAGTTTAGGTTTAATTTAGTTTAACTTTATTTTTAGTTTAATTATTTTTCTTTATAATTGTTCTATTTAATCCACTGTTTTTGAGTGATTCTTAGTGAAGATTTATCTTTAGATAAGTCTATTCCCCTTCTCTGAGGGATTCGACTCCTGCTTACCCTATCTACTTAGTTAGGAATCTGTGGAGATTATTTTGTGATTTGCTAACGACCTATCACTATTTTTTCTCCTCGCATAATCGTTGCACCTACTTCAGATGTTGCTGTAGCTAACGCAATCTGACCTCTTGACTTGTGATGATATTTGAAGTTATATTAATCAGATAAAAATATATATTTTTTTAAAATGTGATATTGATGCTGTTAATTATATGTTTAAAGATTATGTGATTATTACCTTAAATTGGCTAATATTGCATGATATAGAAATGTTTTGCCTATTCGTCCTGGAACGTAAAAAAAAAACAAACTTCTCTCTTTCTTGATTCAATTTGATCTAAGATAGTATGGAATGCAATCTTTTGGTCTTCATTTAACTTATTTGCAGTTTCTACATCTTTCCGTGGAGTTTCAGTGCTCAATTCATCTGCAATTTCCTTATTTGTTGAATTCCTAATGTGCAAATTTTGAGAATATATCTCTGGCATTGTAATAGTCATTTCATAGTTAATAGTTTCCTCACTTCTAGAGCTGGCAAAAGCTGACCCGACTGTGGGTACCCAACCCGACCGCCCGAAACCAAACCCAACCCAACCCGATTTGACCAAAAAAGTCAACCAACCCAATCTGCCCAACCCGAAACCGAAACTGACCCAACCCAGAAATGACTCGAAATTTTGGGTACCCGAACCCGAAATTACCCGAACCCGAAAATGACCCAAACCCAAAATGACCCGAACCCGATCAACCCGACATATTAACCCGAAATGACCCGAATTAGAATTTATTATATTTAAATTGTAAAAACTAAAAATTGTAAAATAATTATCAAACATTATATATTTGATAGTTTTAATTCAATTTTAGTATTTTACCACATCAAATCTCAATTTCATGATATTTATTGCTAATTTTTTTAGTCTTGAATTGAAAATTGAAACTATACTATTAAAATTGATTATTACAAATAATAGAAATTATTTTTACTATAAAATATTAGAATTAAATTATATTTTTCTATTTATTTAAATATTTATACTTTAATATAATATAGTTCATATAAAAATCAATACCAATGAATATTTCAATAATACAATATATTTATAAGTTATAAGTTATATAAATTTGAAGAGGTAAATAAAAAGCATTATGAGTTATAATATAAATAAAATAGATTAAATTATATTGTGTTGTTGTGCAGAGTAGTACTCAGTGTGTGATGCAATGCAATCCCCAAAGTCTCACTATTTGTTCAAATTAGGGTCTAATATATTTTAATTTGTTTAATTTAAAAGCTTGCATTTCCATAATTTGTTTAATTTAATATTTAATTAGTTTTAATTTGAAATAATTTACAATTAATTTTCATTAATTTAATTAGTTTAAATTAGTATTAAAACATATGCATTACATATTTAATTTATGTTAATTTAAAATTTAAACGTTGCGATTAGTTTAGTTTAAATATTTAATTTATATATTAGTCAAGGATCATTGGATCAAGTTATTGTTCAATTTTGATTCTTATATAATATATGTATACTATAAATATATATTTGTTTTTTTAAGTAATAAATATTATTAACAATAAGGTAAGAGATTACAACAAATCAATCAAGTTTGATGTTCTAGAGACACTAAGTGTCACGCCCCGACCCGGAAGACGAGCACGGACAACCGCCGTGGTACCTCGAAACACGTGCCGACCGGTCACGCGTACCAAGGCTCCACGAAGCGTCAATACCAGATAAAAATAGGGAAAACACAAATATAGTATAAATTTAATTATAATAACTGTTTCCAAATCAGAGTTAAAGCGGAATTATCAAAATCGAACACAGTAGTAAAAATGCTCCAAAATTTAATCGGAAGGTAAATAATAATAGAGAAAATAGCGGAGTAGATGCAAATCGAAAACAAGGAGCGAAAGATATCATGAAAGAAAGACACTGCCAGTGGGACCCATCTCGTAGTGAGTAGTACCTCTAACATCAGGGATCACAGCCTACGTCACCGACTCGACCGTCAAAGGAAATGATGAGTCCTAACTACCCTGAAAACACAACAATTAATTGAGGGGTGAGTACACGAATGTACCCAGTGAGTGAGCCACCCTCAAAAGAGAACCAGAAGAGGGTGGTGTGCACTCACAACCAAAACAGATAAGAAAACCAAGTTATAAAAACATTGTTAACAATAAAACAAGTATAAGAAATCATTTACCATTTTCATAAACAAATGGGCTGCCAATAAAACCTATTTGGAGTGACCTTGGCCCGAGTCATCCTTCGGAACCGTCAGGGGCATTTTCGTCATCATCAAATAATTTGTTAAAACATCATTTTTCTTATTTTTCCAAACAAACCCGTTCCCCTGACGTTGGCTTGGGTCCGGTACTGCGTGGTGGTCGCAGCACACCCAATTTAGCTCTCCCATGCACACGCCGAACCGGTAAATAAATATGGCGTGTCGGGCCTGGAGCGACGAACCATGTGGATCCAAACTAAACTCATGGTTCGCCAAATAAAATCTAACTACTAGCTAGTAAACCACCAAATCAGCCACACGTACTCCCTGGACTGCGTCCAGTCCACGAGTCCCCGTATGCTTGCCGACAGTTCAAGACTATTTTCAAAGATCGCTCATGCACCCAAAACAATTTATTTAAAACGATTTATAAATCAATTTAATAAAACAGTAATAAAATAGTTCCTCAACGGGACCGTTGAGGACAGCGCACTCACAGTTCAGGGGACTCATACACCCCCAAAGTCAATCCACTGTGAGCCTAGCCAATGTCTCGATCAGCGCCTCAGCCGCCTGATTGAGAAGCACATCCATCACAAGGAAAACCATTAAAACCAGGATCATAATCAAAAATCATAAACCAAAGCAACAAACAAAAATATCAAAACAGTCATATAAAACAGAATAAATCACAAAAAGAACATAACACAGACCCCTATGATCTCACTTAAAGGATCTTAATCTGTCTATATAACTCTATCAGGACTGTAGGACAAGTTTCATATTCGAAATACACTTTCGTGTGCTCAATTTATCAATTCTAGCCTTTAGGGGTAAAATTGTAATTTTGCCCACCAGGGGTAAAACGGTAATTTATACATACTAAGGCTATTACGGTGATCCGGAAACCTTATGTGTTCAATTAGCGTGCCTAGATAAGCAAATCCTATTCTAGGGACAAAGTTGTAGCTTTACACACTCGAGGGTAAATATGGTCATTTGTACCTATCCTAGGTACCACAACGCACATACAAATTTATTGATGTGAACAACAGAGTCAAATTCTCTTATTTCCATCCTTAAGGGTAATTTCGTAAATTTGATGAATAAGGGCATAATCGTAATCTAGACCAATCAAGGGTAACATGGTAATCTTACCCAAAAGGTTCCACTACTGCAGGTTTCCAATCCCGAAGGTACGTTCTTGAAAGCTTAATTACATATACACTCTTAGGGGTAAAATAGTAAATTTGCCCATCAAGGGTATTCCGGTAATTTTACTCTTTCAAGATACGGTGACATTCCTTACATGTCATAGTTGTTGACCCTAGTCGATTGGACTCGAAATCGTAGCCCAACGGAATAGATTAATGTACTTTTTCAACTTAAGGGCAAAATGGTCATTTCACTTCTAAGGGTAAAGTAGTCTTTCTACTGCTGATATATAATTTTAATACTTTATCTGCTTTATTGCATATTGTAAATATGACTGATTTCAAAATCGCGGCTTAATAAGATAATTTAGTACACTTTTACTAATTAAGGGTAATATGGTAATTTACCCACTCCAAGGTGAAACAGACATTTTATGATCATACGTAGGTTACGGAGTAATACAAGAATTATTCGGATTTATTAACACTACCGATGTCATCGAATTCGTTTAATTCCTCTTCTAAGGGTAATTTTGTAATTTAATACCTTAAGGGTGATTTGGTAATTTTACCCATCCAAGGGTAATATAGTAATTTTTCTTATCTAATTATTGAATCCAATTTACTAATTTCTCAAATTAATTTCTTTTCTTTTCTTTTCTCTTTTCTTTTATTTCTTTTACTTTTCTTTAAAATTGGGCCTAGCCCATTCTTTCTTTCTTTCTTTCTTTTCTTTTCTTTTTTTTTTTTTTTAAGAATTGGGCTTGGTTAGGCCCAGCTGCCTAGCCAAGCCAGCTGGGCCGCACGCTTGGGCCATGCCAGGCAGGCCCAAGGCCTGTTTTCCTTATTTTTTTTCTCTTCTTCTTTGTTGTTTTGCCACCCACCGGAGGCTTGCCGGAATCTGGAAAAATTCCAGATTCCGGCAGCCCCTATTTTGACCATTTTGCACCCCTTTTTCACCAAATCTTCACTCTAAAACACCTCCAAACAACTCTAACTATAAACCCAATATTAATTAAACATCAAATAACATCAAAACAAGAATTTCTTACCATAATCCATACATAAACTCTTGGTTCTCTTCTCTTTCTCATCCATCACAAAGCTCTAACTCACCCATACCAAATTTGAACCCTCAACACGTTTCAAAACAAATTAAATTAGTTTCTTGTTAAGTTGCAAAATCAAAGAATCAAGATTGCTCAAACCATGGAAATTTTCCCCTTACCTTTAAGTCTCCAATTTTCTTCTTTAATGGCCAAGAAATCCACCATTGAACCCAATACCATGAACAACTAGGTAAGGGGAAGGTTATACTTCAATTGCATGTTGGTTTCAAAGCCAAATTCTTCAACCATGGGGGGGAAAATATTTCGGGTGGAAGAGGAGAAAATAGAAGGGAAATTCGTTTGAAGATGAATGGATGGGTATATATATATATAGCTCATGGCTTAATTTCCTTTTTAATCCATGCACTTTACAATATGATTCAATTTAGTCCTTAAATTTTCATTCCTCCCAAAATTAGTCTTTGTCACCAACTTACAAGTATCACACCAAGCTTAGGGAAGGAATTAGCCTAAAAGTTTCCCTCCCTTAAAACATGAGTAAAAGAGACATGACCTAAAATAAAAAACAAGATTTGAAAGTCTATTATATAATATATATAGTATAAATCAGAGACATGGCCTAAATATATATACTATATATATTTGTACCGATTAATTAAGACTTAAATCTCCAAGATTGGAATTATTAGTTATATTAATGTATTTTACTTTGGTCCTTAAATTGAACTTTTAAACCATGAAGGTATAGAACTTAAAAGTTAAAAACTTAAATAAGTTGTATAATTAATGTCAAATTTAATTAATCGATATGGAAAGACTAATTGTGTTTTCTATGGTAAAAAATTAATATAAAGTTATCGAATAAATGCCACAATAAAAAAATTAGTTGAAAGACTAATATAAAATAAAAATATTGTTATAGAAAATATCGGCCTTCTTAAATTAAAATAATGAATTTCATATAACTATTTTAAAAAAAAATGTTATAACTACAATTGGAAAAGAATTTTTATTAATCCCAAATTATAAGAATAGAAATAAAAGTTTTATTTAAACTTCGAGAAACGCAAACTTGAATGACTCGAATCAAATTTGAAACCCGAAATGACCCGACAATTCAACCCGAAAAAATGAACCGTAATGACCGAACCCGAAAACCCGAGGTTCAAACCCAAAATTATCCGAACCGGATGACCTGAAACCGAAAACGACCCAACCCAAAATTGACCCGAACCCAAATGACCCGACATTTGAACGACCCGAACCCAACCCAACCCGAAACCGAAAATTAACCGAACCCGTATGACCCGAAATTTTCTTAACCCGAAACTGACTCAACCCAAACAACCGAACCCAAATCCAACCCGACCCGCCCATCTGCCAGTTCTACTCACTTCTGTTGGTTCACACTACACTAATAAAGCCGCGAATAGCCTTCTCAGTTCAATTAGGTATTTGCTACTCCTTCCATCATGCACTCCGATATACTCTGAATTATCTCAAAACTTATTTATTTTTTGAGCAATTGGGCTTTTAACGCAGTGAGCCAATCAATTATTTTGTCTTATTTCGGCCCATTAGGCCTTTTTAAATCCATGAAACCAAAATTGTCAAGCCAGATGTCTTGAAGGCTAAATCTGATATTCTTAGCCCCAATTCGTTAATATGGAAGCCCAAAGAACGAGTCCTAGTCCAATCAGTAATTATTATACAGTAATGATACAGCCTGTTGCAGCATTGTTAAATCCTATTCAAAGGAGGACTTCACAATAGCAGTTTTGGAATAAAATTCATAACTTTTGATCTAGATCTCAAAAAAATGTAAATGAGGTACCGTTGGAAAGAGGGTTCCAAAATCTACTAATTTTAAGTTTACCTCGAGATCTAATTCTACCGTTCTGGTGGACGATTTTACCCTTGAAATTTATGGACAAAATTGATCTTCTCCTAAACCGACTTGGAAAATGTTTTGAACGAAAATTTAGATGGTAAAGATGATGTGGAGAATTCCTATTGGCCATGTTGGATCCTAATTAATGAGGATAATCTAAATTTTCATTATTAAAATAATGAAATAATAAAAATATTTTTAATAATGGCAATTTAGAAATATATTAAAAAAAGGGTATAATCGGAAAACATAAAGTTTCCCCTTATTTGTACTTTTATATATAGTATAGATATGACTAGAAAAAATATACCATGATGATTTTGTTTTAAAAAATTTTTAATATTTAATTAAAATATTTATTATTATTTAAAAAAATATTAAAAAAATAAAACGGACGGGATTGTGCAGGCTTTGGACATAAAAGTATAAATATGGACGGGTTTTGGTCAAATGACCAAGCCCGAATGTTAGGCCGAGCCGGGCCGGGCTTGGGCATGCAAAATGACTATTATTACCTAGTCAAAGCCCGACCCGACCCATGAGCAAGCCAACTTTTTCCCCATGATTGTCAATTTCTTAGTAACAAAATATTATTGCTTTATATTGATATAATCAAGAATTTTAGCGTTAACATTCAACATCATAATATTAAAAATTTGACCTAGGAATTCATTTGGGTAATGTTGATTTGGGTGTGTAAAAAAGACAATCATAACGACAAAAGAAGAAACATGTATTTTGCATATATTGTTAATTAAATACGAGAGGGTACCCGTGTTTATGCTACGGGGATTATTTAATGTGGGTATATTTGTTTATACATGTTATTTGTTTTGCAAGTGTATACTTGTTTGCACACCTATTAATGTAATATATATCATTATAATATATCCTTCAAAAATAAATCCTTTAAAAAATACAATCTTAAATATCCTTCAAAAATAAATCCTTTTAAAAATATATTTTTAAATATCCTTCAATGATGGAGGAACGCAAAAATGAAATTGAATCTATTTCCCCAAAAACCACTTATCGAGTTCAATTTTACTTCATTGTTTTTTGTCGTTTTCTCGCTTATGGAAAAATTAAAGGCCATTAAGTTAGTTTAATGAATATAAATATTGTTCACACCATACTGTATTTGGGTTCAATGAATTTAGAATTTTAGACCCAATAACCGGTTTTTCATTTTCACACTATTAATGGAGTTAGATGAGTATAGAATAAAAATTGTGCTTTAGCAAAACAAAACCTTCTATAACTCTGCTAATTACAAAAAACTCAAAAAGATGAGCAAGTGTAGAAAGGATCATTTGTCCTTGATAGTCATTACACATTAATGTGTGTGATCATATATAGTAAATCATCTAAAATAGTCAACAAAACAGAAATTTACTTTTATAACCCAACAAACTCAACACAAATCACATAGAACATAACGATTATTGAGTAATTAGTTAAAGGAGAAAAGATCAAAATGAGGCGAAAAGATTATCCCAGGTTAAAAGTTGAAAGGGACTCTGAGTTATTTCACCTAATTACAAAAATAATGGGTATGATATACTGCCTCTGTCCCATAATATAAGTCCATTTTAACTATATCATCAAGATTAAGAAAATTAGTTAGTACACAAAATTTTATGTACACTTACCTTTATTTTCTATTTTTACCCTTATCTTTTTCCCCACTAATTCTCTCTCCTCCTACTAACTCTCTTAACTACCAAGGAAAGTTTTGGAAATAGCTAATAAATAAGCATTGAGTTTGATAACGGGACTTATACATTGGGACAAAAAAAAAGCTTCTAAAGGGGACTTATATTATGTGACAGAGGGAGTATTTGTTTTCTTTTTGTTTCTATTTGATAAACCATTGAAAATTTTCAAACCATTGAAAATGAAAATTTCCAATGCTTTAATTCTTTCAATGCGTTTGATAATTAAGGTTAGAAAATCACTTAATTTAAAATTTTCAATGAAAAAGTATTGGAAATAAAAAGTAGGTCTAAGGTTACTTTTTCTATTCAACAATATTATTTATGGAAAGATTCAAACATTAATGTTACGTTCTTTCCTTTTATCAATAATTCTTTCCTTTTTTAATTGTTACCAATGTATTTTTGAAATATTTTCATATAAAAATATCAACAAAAATATTTTTCTTACATTTCAAATTAAGTAACTTATCAAACAGTTTTTTCACCACAAATTCAATATTAAATTCAGTAGCCATAAAGATTCAGTACTTAATTTTCAGTACTTCATTTAACAAACAGAACCTTAGTTTCCTTTAACTCATGTACTTTGGAGTTAGTTAGCTAGGCTTTTTAACCATGCAAGTCCCTATATTAATTTTTGTAGACAAAACTAAATGAAAAATTGCAAATTACTTTGCATATCATATTTGGTAGTACTTAAAGGCACCCAAGCTGTCATAAAAGCAAAGATACGCAGTTTGTATGCAAGATCTTGCAGTAAAGCCCTTGGTAATGAACTTTTTGTCATGAAATGGCTTAGCTAATATTTAGAAATGCCATGCTATATTGAAGCATATATATGCCAACATATATCAACTGAAGAAGACGACTTGTTCTTTCGTCATTGACAAAATCCATGACTTTGAGATATAACCTGTGGGAGTGGGGATACAGGCTTTGGCTGCTTTAATTTGGAGGTGAGTTCTGCAATATATTTATAAGAAAATAATGAGTTTAGAATCTTAAGGTGATTTTATTATTCTTTATAGAATCAAGAATTTGACAAGTTCAGTGTAAAAAAAAATAGTTTGACAAGTTCATAAACCAAATCTTTTATTATTTATTCTTCATAACACACAAATAATTTATAAGTTAAAACTCACATAGAGAGATACAAATGACAACCAAATTATAAGATATACATATTTATTGCCATTTTGAACAAAAAAAAAACATATTTATGGCCGTAGCACAGCTAGAGAAACCCATTTTATTCTGTCCTGCAAACCCATCTCTTTATTCTCTCTATAACTTCCAATATTTATGTAATTTGGCCTGATTCTGTTCGCGCCAAAAAATCTCTTTGGAGATCTTGGTGAAAGGGTATCGAGCGTGCCAATCAATTTTGACAAAAAATTGATAAAAAGTGCAATGAAAATTAAAAGATCAATTGTGTCTTAAAAATTGAGAAAAAAGGTGCCAGTAAAAATAAAAGTTCAATTTTGTAGTAAAAATTGAGAAAAAGTGCAGGAAAAGTAGAGGATTGGATGGAGTGCAGCAAACATAAAATAAATCAAAACGATTTGCGGATCCTAAATCAAAGTCACACAAAAGTGTTTAAATCATTGATTCCAGATTCAAAAACATAAAAAGGATTGCTGTAAAAAGGATATTTTTTTGATTCATGAAAGGAAAAAATAACAAGAAGTTGTTATTTGATTGCAGAGAAAAAGTAAATACAAGAGATGTCTTGTAAGAACAAGATTGAAAATAATAAAAAGAGAATCAAGTGTAGAACTTGATGAACAAGGTTGAAAAATAAAGATGAAAGCTCTGAGACTTGTTGAAAAATGATAAAGAAAGCTCTAGGCTTGGTTGTTTGTTATCTACTCTGAGGAGAGGTTTTTTGGAGAGGCTGCTGGAGGTCTTTTTCGTTGGAGGCTGCTCTCTTTATATAGGGGCCGGTCTCCTAGGGTTGGTTGCAATCCGACGGTCCAGATTAACTCCCTCTTGATTCCACATTATCTTCTGTATTTAATTCCTGATGTAAATCCCTTTCACTAAGGAAAATTCCACCAAATCAGCCAAGAGAAAGTCCACCATGTTTTTGACTCTCCCATGTGATAATTATCACAATTAATTGTTGAAATTCAAATTAAATTGGCTCCAAAATCTCGGTGCAGCAAGCAGGGGTGGAAAACCAAGTGCGGAGAGGTCAAATGGTGCTGAAACAGACTCCAAATGCCATGAAACTTTAAATTTGATCAATTGGACATGGGATTAGGCTAAATATCATGTCACTAAGATCATATGACAGAAATCATGAAAAAATCGATTAAGGCAATTGCTTAAACCGAGCTAAATCAGGCACACTCTCCTTAATTGAATAAAAGTGAAAAGTTATGAAAATGGTCAAACATGGCTAAATTCCTCCATATAGCATCAATATTGCATGAAAACCAAGCTTTTGTGCCAATGGTGAAATCGCCATGCAAAAAATGTCTCGGGATTGAATTTTGTCCTTAATTGCGCAAAATGCAAGTTTACTTCTGAGCTCGGAATGAGCTAAAATTTGGACAGAGTATTCTTCATAATATTTGGAACAACTTTAATAAAAGACATATGCCCAAATTCTTTCATCTTCAATCTCAATTTGTAAACCCTAATCCCATTGTCCTTAATTGAAAACTTGTAAAAAGTTTATCCCGGGAGGGCTGAAATCCTGTTTTAAGAGCATGGGCCGGCCTGACCCAATTTGTGAAGTAAATGGGGCGGCCTTGCTATATAAACACATTTAATTTCTTTAATTCCATAATTTCCATAATTAATTTAGGAATAATTAAGGAAATTAGATCAAAAATTCAACTCTTTCCTAATTGAATTTGGCCTAGGGTGGACTAAATCCAACCATCCATAGGACTTTAGAAGATCAAATCTTAGCCATCCATTATGACATCTTGAGTGCATTTACAATTTTACCCAAAATGTAAATTGTGGTATAAACAACATGCCCCCCTATTTCATTAGGTATGGAGTGTAGCAAAATTGCCTAATGAAATACAAGCCCCTAATGAATTTCAAAGGTTGCAATTTTATAAAATTTGGTGGCATTTGAATTTGCCATCACAAGCATTATTTTGCAAGTGGCCAAAAATGAACTAAGGCCAACAAAGAAATGAAATCCAATTACCTAAAATCTAATGGCTTGTAAACTTAAAGCCATAAAGATTTGGAGATTAAAATTGATCATGGCGCCGAAACATGATAATGGTGCCATTAATATAAAATTAGGGTGGGATTTAATCAAACTTCCCACGCACCCAATTGTAATTGGTCATAAAGGAAATCAAAACCATAAGAAGTTGGCCTAAAACTTTTCAACCAAGGCCAAAAATAAAAAATGGTAAAACATGATTTTCACACCACGTTAATTGTTGTTGGAAGTGGTTCTTCTTTTGTCACCAAAATTGGCTTCTTGTGACATATTTTCTTGATTCATCACCACAAGTGCCATTTAGTGATAAATTCACCATTTGTCACCAAATGTGGCGATTTTTTTTATTATATATTTAAGGCCGCATTAGCAATTGGGGCGGCTTTGTCCACTAAGCTTTTTATGAACTTGGTGAGATCAAAGGTCCTAGCACCATCTTCCTTGCCCCTCGGGCGTTTCTTCCAATCCGAATCCCTCATCCTGAACCTGCTGACTCTCCTCCACTTCCTTAGAATTTAGTTTGTCCAACATGGCCCACATTTGAGCCTTAATATCATGTATAGCCTTTGATTGGTCATCGGAAAGATCAGCGTGTACTTGATTAACTTCATCTTCATCATGGAGATTTTCATCTTCTTGAGCATTGTGCTCTGAAAAGTTATCAATCTCTAGGTTGTCCTTATGTTCTTTGATCTTGGGAGGATCTTCGATTTCCTTGTAGTTGGTGGAACCATCAGCTTCTTCAAAATGAGGGTGGTTAGCAAGTTGCCCCCCGAGTGTAACTTTTTCATTTGCCACTTTGAATTCATTAGTTTGCTGGTCACCATGATCATTGCTACCAACACTTGAATTCATGTCATCAATGGTGGCATTATCTATCGCTTCATCACCACTTTCAGTGTAGTAAACACTTTCGGTACCATAAATTTCGGTGCCATCATCTTCAGTGCCGTCGATTTTGGTGCCATCATCTTCGGTGCCGTCGATTTTGGTGCCATCATCTTCTTCCATGACATTAATCAAGCCATTATCATGGATGTTAGTGGCATTATCATCATGTACGGAGAGAATAATGGTCTTGGCACCATCTTCCTTGCCCCCCGAGTGTTCTCCATATTCATGAGACAATTGAATTGTGTCGTCATTGTCACCACTTTCATCCATGTCACCAATAGTAACATTAGTAACATGGATGGTGTTGCTAGTAGTAGAAGTGGTGCCATCAGTAGAATTAGTGGCACCAAATTCATCATCACCATCATTCGCATTGGAAGTGGTGTTATCAATTGTAAGTTTCTAGAGTGCGAAATCTTCATTCATCTCCATTTTTCTTCTTGCCTTGGTTCTTTTACGAAGCTCTTTTCTTATCCAAGTCTTCTTACTTCCTTGAATAGGTTGGCTAGGGAGTTTAGGATGTTGCACCCTTTTCCATACACCATTTTGAGCTTTTGGAGGTGGCTTCACCATTCTTGGTCGAGTACTCCGCACCACATGTTCTTTATGGAAATTAACTTCTTTCTCGATGGCCAAAACTCGAAATTCTTCTTTTCGGTGATCTAACAACGGACTTACTTCAAGTTTCGGCTTCATTGATCTTGGTTTAGTTGGATTCTTTGCCGATGGTTCAAGCTTTAAGGCTTTCTGAAATTGTCTCGCCACGGATGGCGCCATTTTGGATGAAGATGGTGCAGATGAAGAAGTGGATGGCACCATATGCCATGTCTTTCGTCCATAGTATGGAGAATGTTTTTCATGGATAAGTTCAGTTGGTTTGGAGAACCTCTGTGCCATTCGCCTTGATGGTGTAATATTTTCTTTTTGGTAAGAAGGACTTGTATCAAAATCCAATCTTCTTTGCACCATTTTTCTTGGTGGTGGATCTTTTGAATGCACCGTCTCTTGCTTTGCACCAGGTGGAGAAAACTCCAACTTTCTTCTAGGAGCAAAGTTTCTCAACGCCACTGATCTTGGAATCCATGGCCGTTCAAGTTGGTGCTCCCAATGTTTAGTCTCAGAGTTGGCATAACCATATCTTCTGATTTTGGTTCTGATATCACCATTTGCATCCTTCCGCACCGGGTTTTTCTGCACCGGATGTTTCTGCACTGGATCTCTTAACAGTGGCACCATTTTTTCCTCCATGGCCAAGCTTTTTGTCTTTTCTTCTTTCGACAAGCGACCATTCTTTGGAAAATTTACCATCACCTTTTCAGTAATTTTTGGTGGTTGCTGAACAAGTGTGGCAACTTGGTGCGGTGCGGCAACTTGGTGTCGTGCAGCCACTTGGTGCGGTGCGACCACTTGGTGTTGTGCGGCTTCTGGGTGTGGCCCCATTTGCTGCTGCACTTGGCCCCTGAGTGTTGCCGCTATCACCGAGATGGCTTGAATTTGTTTGAAGCCATTCTCATTTTTGGTTATTTGTTCTTGGATCATCTCTTGAAATCTAGCTTCCATTTTACTCATCACCTCTTCCAAAGAGCTAGCAAGATAACCATAAGCTGTGGTGCGGCCCTGAGAAGTGCCGTCACCATCTTTGCCTATTTCAGCACCACTTTCATGTCCACGTAAGAACAGGTGGTGAAAAGAAACTTGCTTTTTGACGGCATCCTTAAAAGGAGTCGTAACAATCGCAACAATAAAATGGAAAATAAAATAGAAAGGTAGAAGAAGAGTATGAAGAAAAGCTAAAATTTGACATGTCATGAAAACTAAAAATTAAACAAAAGCAGTAAAGAAAATAAACCTTTTAACAGCACCAAAATGAGATCTGAATCCTTGTGAGTCCCACTCGGCGTGCCAAAAAGATATGTTCGCGCCAAAAAATCTCTTTGGAGATCTTGGTGAAAGGGTACCGAGCGTGCCAATCAATTTTGACAAAAAATAGATAAAAAGTGCAATGAAAATTAAAAGATCAATTTTGTCTTAAAAATTGAGAAAAAAGGTGCAAGTAAAAATAAAAGTTCAATTTTGTAGTAAAAATTGAGAAAAAGTGCAGGAAAAGTAAAGGATTGCTTGGAGTGCAGCAAACATAAAATAAATCAAAACGATTTGCGGATCCTGAATCAAAGTCACACAAAAGTGTTTAAATCATTGATTCCAGATTCAGAAACATAAAAAGGATTGCTGTAAAAAGGATATTTTCTTGATTCATGAAAGGAAAAAATAACAAGAAGTTGTTATTTGATTGCAGAGAAAAAGTAAATACAAGAGATGTCTTGTAAGAACAAGATTGAAAATAATAAAAGAGAATCAAGTGTAGAACTTAATGAACAGGGTTGAAAAATAAAGATGAAAGCTCTGAGACTTGTTGAAAAATGATAAAGAAAGCACTGGGCTTGGTTGTTTGTTGATTACTCTGAGGAGAGGTTTTTTTGGAGAGGCTGCTGGAGGTCTTTTTCGTTGGAGGCTGCTCTCCTTATATAGGGGCCGGCCTCCTAGGGTTGGTTGCAATCCAACGGTCCAGATTAACTCCCTCTTGATTCCACATTATCTTCTGTATTTAATTCCTGATGTAAATCCCTTTCATTAAGGAAAATTACTCCAAATCAGCCAAGAGAAAGTCCACCACGTTTTTGACTCTCCCATGTGATAATTATCACAATTAATTGATGATATTCGAATTAAATTGGCTCCAAAATCTCGGTGCAGCAAGCAGGGGTGGAAAACAAAGTGCAGAGAGGCCAAATGGTGCTGAAACGGACTCCAAATGCCATGAAACTTTAACTTTGATCCATTGGACATGGGATTAGGCTAAATATCATGTCACTAAGATCATATGACAGAAATCATGAAAAAATCGATTAAGGCAATCGCTTAAACCGAGCTAAATCAGCCATACTGTCCTTAATTGAATAAAAGTGAAAAGTTACGAAAAAGGTCTAACATGGCTAAAAATTCCTCCATATAGCATCAATATTGCATGAAAACCAAGCTTTTGTGCCAATGGTGAAATTGCCATGCAAAAAATGTCTCGAGATTGAATTCTGTCCTTAATTGCAGAAAATGCAAGTTTACTTCCAAGCTCGGAATGAGCTGAAATTTGGACATAATATTTGGAACAACTTTAATAAAGGACATATGCCCAAATTCGTTCATCTTCAATCTCAATTTGTAAACCCTAATCCCATTGTCCTTAATTGAAAACTTGTAAAAAGTTTATCCCGGGAGGGCTGAAATCCGGTTTTAAGAGCATGGGCCGGCCTGACCCAATTTGTGGAGTAATGGGGCGGCCTTGCTGTATAAACACATTTAATTTCTTTAATTTCATAATTTCCATAATTAATTTAGGAATAATTAAGGAAATTAGATCAAAATTCAACTCTTTCCTAATTGAATTTGGCCTAGGGTGGACTAAATCCAACCATCCATAGGACTTTAGAAGATCAAATCTTTGCCATCCATTATGACATCTTGAGCGCATTTACAATTTTACCCAAAATGTAAATTATGGTATAAATAGATTCCAACTTCATAATTCATTTGATCCTGCAATAAGTTACAAGAAAAAATAGAATGACATTTTATTAGGGAAAAAGAATATATTAAGAATTATACTATATGGGTAAATCAAAAAATATATAACTTCATACTTGTTGCAATTAGCGGTGGCGCTGATCTTGAAATCGACACCGCATTGCTGAGGAAGGTCTTCAACCAAGCTCTTAATCTCTTCTGTAATGAACCAGGCATGCCAACCTCCGAGTTGGTTTTTTATGCATTGGCAAGCCTCTTGACGATCAGTTTTGTCCCGAGCCCTTTCGTTGAGGGCCCTAACCCCTTTGCAGCACTCAACCTTATTTTTAGTTCTTGATGAAAAAAGGTAAACTACGCATGGATCCAGTTCCGTTTCGACGTCGTTACAAGATAAGGATGCCGTGGCCATTGGATTAAGAACCAACATGCACAACATTGCTACCATGCAAGCAAGCTTAAGACTATGAACAACCATGATATACCTAATTTGGTTGAATCACTGCAAAGGAAAAGGCTTTGGGGGACAATGTTGGGAATAATTAGGAAAGTAAAGCTTCTTGTTGTGTTTTGGAAGAGTAGCAGGGCCTTGGCTTTATATATATACTACATTAACAAACTGATCAAACCTCCCTGATTAAACAATATACTTTGCCAAGTCATTCAACAATATTGAAGTATTCTTGTTCTTCTCCCCTAGAAAATCTTGAGTAGATATTTAATTTATTAATGAATAAATTAATCACATAACACTACAAGAGAAATTGTATTTAGGCACGGTACGCAAAGGTAGAAATTCGTGCATAAGAACAGATGAACAGACGTTCCTATATGCCGCGTGCCTAAATTTTAGGCACGGTGATTATGACGTGCCTGAATTTCAGGAACGAGTTGGAACAGATGTAATGTGTTCCTGACCGATAGGCATAGAGGACGTCTGTGCCTAAAGTGTTCCCCCAGATTGTTTGAATCCGTGCCTAATGCCGCTCCTAATTTTAGGAACCTGTACGAATCATTTTGTAATTCTTTTATATAATTGGGAATATAAAATTTATTTATACAATTATGAATATTACAATTTCAAATATATACTATATATTATTTTTAGTGACTATGGAAATTACTTAAATGCCAAATTGAGGATTTGTGGTGCCTCCTTTTGGCTTTTTTTTTTGGTCTTTTCGCACTTTTCGGGTGACTATGAATTTCCTCCCTTACTTTTCCTGCTGTCCTTTTTTGTAATTTACTATTTTTATATTTATGATTAAGTGTGTTTTCATTACATATTAATTGTATATGGATATTAGGATTTACCGGTTCAACTCCTCTGTCGGAATTCCAAAGGATTGATGCTATAAATGTATCTGCAATAATTAATGGTTGATTCATGGGTAAATTATTGACATTCCAGTTCTGTTTTCCTTTCGTGTTCATTTCTATTTGGGTGGGTTTCTTATTCCCTAACATTTCTCTGAATTGGTTTCACATGGACTCCGTTCTGTTTCCTAAAATTTCCAGGTGGACGTTGATAAGATCCTTCCATTTAATTTAGCAGTGCCTTAGGATGGCATAACCTAAAATGGGTAGCTTTCACTTCTCACCGCAACATTTTCCTAAACCCTCTTTTGTTTTACAAAAAGTTTTTTTTTATTTATCATTCGATTTCCTTTTTATTGAGGTTTCTATTAGTTGTTTATGTTTAGTATATTTCCACATTTCCAAAAGCACAGTTAGCCAATGCTAAGTACAATCATTTTGTCATGCATTGTGTAAATTACATATACTCCTACAAATGCTCTAAACTAATTCAATTTTCCTACGACAACTATACATGCTCCTTGACTACAAAAAATTAGGCTTTCCTTATGCAGAAGCCAAATTCTTCCACCTACCTGATAAACAAATAATAGTAATTTCTCAAAAAGAAGAAAGTAGTAGCGAGGTGAAGCCATCTATTCTCCATCATGTCTGTTGATTCAACAAACACTTCCAACCTGGCTCCACCACCTGTTATCCCCACGGTTATCCAAATCAATACCACTTCACAACTTCCTCTCAAACTTACCTATACCAATTTCCCATCCTGGAAGGTGCAACTTGATACTTTGTTATTTGGACTTGATCTTGATGGTTACCTCAATGGACATACGATCCATGCCCAGAGTAGTTTACCGTAGGTACCACTACTATTAGCCCCGCCTATTTGTAGTGGGTGCGTCAGGATTAGTTAATCATTCATGTTATTATGACCTCAACCTCGAAAGGTATTATTCCGATCATTGCTGCTTCCAAATCATCAAAGGAAGCAATGGAGAAGCGGGTTGCGCTGTTACCCGGCGACACTCGTTCCAGGATCATGTCTTTGAAGAAGAAGCTCACCCTTGCAGTTTAAGGGAACAAGTCCATCGTCGAATTCCTTCAGGACATGCGCAGCACCGTTGATGCATTGGTCGTGGCACAATCTCTTGTTTCCAATGAGGACCTAATTCTTTTCACTCCTAATGGGCTCAACTCAGAGTTTCGAGAACTATCAACAGCAATCCGAGCCCGTGATACAAAGATTTTGTTTGAGGAGCTCCATGACAAGCTGACGGACTTTGAGCTTTCCATCAAACAAGAGGAATCAACGATACCTCTCTCACGACCAACTACACTACTCGGTCAAGGGTACAAGATGAATCGGGTCTCATTTTCCGAGAGGTAACAATACTAGGCCAAACAACTCTTACCATCAACGTTGTCGCTTTCCTCCATAATCTACACATATGGGTAGCACAAGACTCACTTGTCAATTATGCAGCATGTTTGGGCATCCGGTCAAAACATGTCAGCAATACAGGATTTCGGCTCTACAGAATCTAGTGGCCAATTTTGTGCAATCCTCAGAATCAACCACCAATGAGAACTGGGCTGCTGACACAGGGGCCTCTCATCATGTGGCCAAAGACCTCAGTGCCTTATCCCTCTATACTGAATATGGTGGTCCTGATGAACTTCATGTAGGAGATCGCTCAAGTTTGACTATTCATCATACTGGTTCCAAAACTATTATCTCTCAACCTAAACCTTTAACCTTATCAAATGTTTTACATGTTCCTTGAATCCAAAGGAATTTTACCTCTATTTCTCAATTTTGTAAGACTAATGATGTTTCTTGTGAATTTTTCTCTTCTTATTTCCTTGTATAGGATCTAAAAAAAGAGCACCACTGATGGCCGGCATAAACCGTAATGGAGTCTTTGAGTTGCCGAAATCCAGTCCTCCACCAGTTTCTACTTTCAATAAAGCCTCCACGTTCATGTGTTCCACTGCATCAAATGAACTCTGGCATCAGCGTCTAAGTCATTCGTCCTCTAGGATTTTTAACTTTATGTTAAAGAATTTTGGTCTCGATTTTGATTCCAAATTTAAGTTGTTTTCTTATAATTCATGTCACTATAACAAGAGTCACAAACTATCTTTTTCTGAATCAACTCTTAGTAGTTGTAAACCACTTGAGATACTGTAACTTGACGTTTGGGGACCTACTAAACAACAATCTATTGATTGTTTTTTTTACTATGTCATCATTTTGGATCATAAACTAGATATACTTGGTTATTTCCTTTAAAATTTTAATCCGATGTCACTCATGTTTTCTCCCTCTTTTAGGCATTTGTTAGTGGCAATTTGATTCTAAGATCCTCACTATATATTCTGACAATGGGGGTGAATACCAACCTTTAACCACCTTTCTACACAAACGGGGAATCCAACACCTACAAACTGCTCCCCATACCCTTGAACACAATGGCTGCTCCGAAAGAAAACATAGACATGTAGTTGAAACCGACCTCACCCTACTTCATCAAGCCAACATGTCTCTCAAGTTTTGGACTCATGCATTCCAGACCACTTTTTATCTCATCAATCATATGGCAACCCCTAAACTTCAAAACCAATCTCCCTTTGAAACCCTTTACCACTCCAAACCAAATTACAACAAATTGTGAATATTTGGGTGCCTCCAGACCTATTGTGGTTTCCTTGGGTACTCCTTGAATCAAAGTGATTACAAATGTTTAGATATCAGTACTAATAGGATTTTTGTTTCTCGTCATGTTAGATTTGTCGAATCTCAGTTCCCCTTTACGGTCACTACACTTCCTCCCGCGTCTCCTTCCTCCGATCCATTGTCTGACCATGTCTCCACTAATCATCCTGTCAATATTGTTCCATGTTTGTCTAGTGTAGGTACTTCCTCGTCCTCTATTGTGCTGGCTGATCAAATGGTGACTACTCCTGTTTTGTCTTACTTACGTAATGATTTAGAAACTTCATTAGTCTCACAAGCTCCTACTACTTGTTCCCCACAGCCAGCTATATCACCTCTTCTATCACTGATCCCTAATCCTCCCCAACAAACTCGCACTCACTCCATGACTACAAGATCACAAAATAACATATTTAAACCCAAGACCATCTACCACACTACAAAGAATTCTAATCCAGATTCTGTTGAACCATCATGTGTGACTCAAGCTCTTACTTCACCCATATGGTGAGATGCAATGTCCTCTAAATTCATGACACTTGTTGACTATGGAACTTGGTCTCTTGTCCCACCAAATCCCAAGCAAAATGTTATTGGAAACAAATGAGTTTTTCGAATCAAGAGGCATTATGATGACTCCATTGACCGCTTCAAAGCACGGTAGTGGCCAAGGGCTTTCACCAGCGTCCAAGATTGAACGTCAAGGAAACATTTAGTCCAGTTATCAAGCCTACTACTATTCGCACAGTTCTCTCCATTGTGATCTCATCAGGCTAGCCATTAAGGCAACTGGATGTGAATAATGCTTTCTTGTAGGGTACCCTCAGTGATGAAGTCTATATGGCTCAACCCATGGCTTTATTGATAAAAGATCATCTTTCTGCGGTCCAAGACTGTAGTCGCTGATGGCTCTACAGTCTTGCGGGGGCCTATTAAGGATATCAGGACAGCAACTAAAATCAAGAATTGAACAGTTAGCTAGTATCAAGGGATTTGTTTTTCAAATCCTTCCAAAACCGTTTTAATTCTTTTCGTAATTATGAGGAATGATTCACTCCAATTCAAATTGTAAAGAATAGATTAGATCATGTATAAATGTTACTGCTTGTACATCAATACAATTAAGCTTTTTACCATATCATTATCAGTTTCTATAGATATTAGGATCTTGATTCAAATAAACTAAAATGTTGAACATATTCATCCAAAAGAAAGAAATCAATATGGAAGAAACTCAGAGAAATACAATGTAGCGGTGAAGGTTTGAAGACAAAAGTTTGGGTCTTTGACAACCGAAGGCTTGAGAATATAGTGGTTCCATACCTAAAGTATGATTGAAAAGAACAGAGTGACCGGTATATGTTAGCGAAGGCAATTGCTATTAAGGGATAGTCTTTATCTATACTAAGTTTGAATCATTCAACTATTGTCATCTTAAGTTTGAATTTCAAATGTAACAAATGTAATCTTACCTCAATCCTTGTACAGTATATATATTGATTCATAATCAATACAATATAGTTTTTCCTCTCACTTTTATCACTGAAACATTCAGCCCAGTCATAAAACCTACCACCATTCGCTTGGTACTTTCTCTGGCTCTACTGCCAGAGATGAGTTTGCTAACGAACCAGCGGTGAGTTTGATATCGCCGAGAAGGCCAAGAAGAGCTTGATAATGATGGGATGAGAATTGAGAATGAGACCCATTAGGGCTATGGAAAAGGCTAGCTTGAAGAGTGATTTAGCTTGGCTAGCCGCGGTGGGGAAGAAGAAAATGGGGTCGGGCGAGAAAGAAAGATGAAGCCATGAACGAGAAAAAGTTATTTACTTTACTTGATTCCATTAATATGTTTTGCTTTTTTTAAAAAAAAAATTTATTATTGCTTTGCTTTTTATTTTATTTAAATAATTTAGTTCCATTTACATTTTCAGAACCTTTTTCTTTTGAAAATTTTCTTAATTTCATATTTTTTATATGTGGGACCCACATAGAAAAAAGAAAAAGAAATAGACAATTAAAAAATAATTTTTTTAATTTCTAGACTTGTGGGACCCACACATGACATGTAGCAATAAAATCTGACGTGGAAAGCCACGTCAGTATTTTGATGGACGTTAGTCACGTGACTAACGGATCATCCAAAAAGGACTAACGGGGCTCATATTTGAAACGAAACGGATTTATTTGTCTCAGAATAAATATAAGGGATTTTTTTGGCTATTTAGCTTCTATATATATATATATATATAAAAATATTGAATGAACATAAATATAATGAACAAACATTAGGAAATTAACAATTGACATTTGTAAAAAAACCAAATACCATGTGGCGCTCAATGAGGGTCTTGCTCATATGATTAATAGTAGGTATAATAATATATGTATATATATACAAACTACAAGAAAAATGCATTATACTCACCAAAATATAGCCACCGAAAATTTTTTTCGGTTGTAATAAGTTGGTAACAAATCG
>AWUE01016981.1:0-27680 GCA_001974825.2 Corchorus olitorius
AATGAATATTTTCATGACTAATAGTGATACATATATATATATATATATATATTATGAGTATATATATGAGTGATTGATATACTTTTTTTTTTGAGTGAGTACATGTAAAATCTAAATAAATCTCTATATGTCCCAAACATCTAAATGATATATCAATTCAAATTAAGAAACTAACATAAATAAATCATCTATTTAGCAAATATAAAAATAACCAAGTTACAAACTAAACTCACATTCCGTGAGATTTGAAATCAGAACCTCATGATCCAGACACACCTACCAGTTGAGTTAACAACTCGAATGCATGAGTGATTGATCATTGAAGATCTTGAGTTTCATGTGACGATTTATTAATGAATAAATTAATTACGTATATGTTTAGTAGGAAAGTTAGTGGTGATCAAACATTTCCTTATGCATAAGACATTAATTATGGTTTATATTATATATCATTCTCATTCCCTATTCAAGATGCTGAGATATATATAGATTCAAGCCTTATAATTCGCTCTTCCATATAAGTCTAACAAAAATTAATAAATTAATAACTAAATAAATTCTTTTTTTGAGCAAATACCTAAATAACTAAATAAATTCTGATTGTACTGACTTCAGCTATATTCTTCTGTCAACAAAATATAACTAAATATGGTAATAATCATCATGTTTGCCACAAGGCAAGTTCTGTGTATCTTTTTTTTTTTTGTGAAAAGTTCTATGTATCTATTTGCTATCTTTTTTTGAGTTCATCTATTTGCTATCTTGATGGATCATGCATGTATTTTCAATAAACAAATTAATACGAGTAAAGCGGGCTGAAGGTTTTTTTTTTTTTTGAAAGCGAAGGTTTGCAAATATCCACAAAGATTTTCAATCAAGTACTTAAATCTAAGATTATCTAAAAAAAAAAGTATTTAAATCTAAGATAATCTTCCAATAAGCATTGCACAAATCCCTATTGGTCATATTAAAACACCTATATTTTGCACAAGCGTTTATCTCACATATCACATGATTTAGGTAACTTCAAAAAAGAAAATTGTTGTTGGGTGCTATATAGTATAAGAATTTATGAAACCTATTCTAAACCTAAAATTCCAAAAGTCTTCTTGGAGATTTAATTCCTTTGAAAACATAATAACATATTCATTTTCCCCATTAATTTACAGCTTCCCACTCAATGACAATGTCTTCTGGAACTCCATTTCCACACAAATTTCAAAATCTATGCCTAGGAACATCTTGCATAGCTATCTCAGCCATATTTTTCTTGTTATATACTTTTTTCGATATCCATAATTATAATTGGATCCAATTATTTGGTGAGTTTAACCCTTATGAACTAAAATGGTTAACTCCATCTGAAAACAGCAGGGTTCCCATCAATTTTCCTATAAACATTAGCCACATCAAGTTTATAGTAGCCAGCTCCAACAAAACATGGAATTCAAGGAAACCATACGTTGAAGCATGGTGGCTACGAAATCAAACAAGGGGAAACGTTTTCTTGGATTTACCTCCCACGGCGGAATTTCTCCCTTGGCCTCCTTCTTGCGCTCCATTTCAGGTCAGTGAAGAGCTTAGTAAACTAAGGGTATATCCCAAACTTAAAGCTCCTACTGCGGTTCGTATCTTTCGATCAATTTCGGAAACATTTAGGCTTGGAGATAATGAAAATATCAGATGGTACGCTATGGGGGACGATGACACTCTTTTCTTCGTACACAATTTGGTTGAGGTACTATCAAAATATGATCATACTAAATATTATTACATTGGGATGAATTCGGAGGCTATTAAGTCGAATGTCGATTAAACTTTCGATATGGCATATGGTGGAGGTGGCTATGCTTTGAGCTACTCCTTGGTTCAAAAAGAATTGGTCCCTGCCATTGATGAGTGTATTGAGAGATATCCCCGCTCACGTACCAGTGACGAATTGCTGTCTTATTGTTTGGCTGATTTGGGAGTTGATTACACCATTGAAAAGGGTTTTCATCAGGTAAATATATCAAGCTTAATTGTTCATCACATTTATGGTATGTTTGACAAAACCTGAGATTTACATGTCATGTAATTATATTTATAACGTAACCTTGTTTTGGCAACTGCAGATTGATCTTCATGGCGACATATCAGGTCTGCTATCGTCTTTTCCACAGTCTCCCGTTGTCTCACTTCACCATTTTGATTATATAAACTTACTCTTCCCTTCCAAGAATCAATACGAATCAGTAAACCATCTAATGGGAGCTGCAAAATTCGATCAATCTCGTCTACTACAGCAAACAATTTGCTACCATAGGCCAACAAATTGGTCTTTCTCAGTGTCATGGGGCTACTCGGCTCATATATACGAAACTTTAATCCCTCGGAGTGTTCTCAAAAAACCTATTGAAACGTTTTTACCATTCAATAGTTCAGCCAAGCCTCCATTTTACATGTTCAAAACCGGGTTTCCGTTTCATGATTCCTGCCAAACTCCTCATCTCTTCTTCTTCGAATCTGTCAAGAATGTTAAGATTGGAAGCCACAGCCAAGTTCTTACTTCGTACAAACGAGCAGAAAACCGTAATCTGCCTCGTTGTTCATCAAGTGGCAATCATTCTGCTGATCCCATCACCCAAATTCATCTTCTTTCACCTGCAACAAGGCGCAAGCAGGTTTGGTCTCCTACTCAACGTCTCTTATTTTAGGCTGATTGTTCGAGTAAGGGTCTAATCTTTGTGAAAATACTTAATTTAAGGCCTAACCTATAATATTCCTTTAATATGGTCAAATCAGAACCGAACATTCCAATTAAGGGATTGTTAAGTGTTAACCACTGATCAGAAATTTCACATATGGCATTGGGAAATGTGCTTTATTTCCTACCATTGAGCGGAAATTTGAAATGGTCGGCTTTAATTCAACTAAATTGAAAATTTAGACCTTAAATCGAGCATTTTCGCAAAGGTTTTTTTTGGAAGGCAAATTAATTTTATTGAAAGTAGTAAACTGTTTACATGATGGCAACCTGGAAACAAACAATTAATATCTGAAGGCAGCAGCTGCAATGCAGCAGTTGAAGTCATTGCCTCAGATTACACTACATTAACAACATAGCTAGACTCCAGCATAACAAACTGCAAAAAATTACCAGCAGAAAAGTACCCTGAAAACAACTACAAAATTTCACCTTATATGAATAATTAGCAGTGCCTTGAACAATTAAGCTCTATTAAATCAAGAAGTATGCTAGGATTATTATTGTTTTAATAGCAAACTTGAATTTATGAAACCTCCTTCGGTTTAGAAGTGACTAAATTAAAATAATGCGTTGGTCATAAAATTTAGACCCTGAACTTCATAAATCCAGAATATTTGTTGATTCTTCTACTGATCTTATCTTACAGGCTGCAAATGTAGAATGCTGCGATGTGGAATACGTGGCTGGTTTGGATTTTACACATATCAAGTTACGGCCCTGTCTAAACGGCGAAGTTATTGCCTAGCTTAGAAGTGTAATTAAATGAGTCGAATTGCTCATGAGCTACTCGTACTCGACTTGATGAATATTTGAGTTTGACTCAATTTTTTATTAGTCGAGCTCAAGATGGAGCTGCTCGAGTGGCTCGCAAGCCTAAATGAGTCTATACATTTATTTTTAATATTCGATATATTTAATCATTTATATTATTTAACCATCTAAAATTACAATAGTATATATGATTTGTTATGTTTTATTGTTTAAGGATATTAAATATTTACTTTGTGACATTTTCAATTATTATTATTTTGTATTGCATTGAAAATTAAAATTTTTATCATTAATATTATTGAAAACTTTAGCTCGTTCGAGTTCGTAAAGAGCCGAGATTGAACTTGGAAATTTTTGTTATATTTTCATTAAAAATTTTCTATATATTTCATTAAATTATATAATTTTTTTAAAGATAAATTATATTTATTTTTTTTATATATAGTTGGTACTATAGTGTGCCGTGTACATACAATTCCTGGATCCGCCCCTACTCGAGCGGCTCGCAAGCGTAAATGACCTGCTACATTTATTTTTAATATTTGATATATTTAATAATATATTTTATTTATAATATCTAAAACTACAATAAATAAATATTATTTTTAATGTTTTATTGTTTAAGGAATAAGGATGTTAAATGTTTAATTAGTGACAATTTTCAATAATTATTATTTTGTGTTGCATTGAAAAATTATAATTTTGATCATTATTATTGAAAAATTTTGAAGGTGGAGCTAAGTTTTAGCTCGCTCGAGTTTGAGCTTGGATAATAGAAGCTCGTTGAACTCCGGTAGAGCTTTGAGTTTTTCTAACGAGCCAAGCTCGAGCTTCGCAATTGGCAAAATTCGGCTCGACTCGGCTCATTTACACTCCTATCCCCTATAGCTTGAACAAAATTACTTGGTGTTTCTTTCTCAAGGAAATCTAAATAACATTATATAGTAAATGGCTATTTACGATAGCAAAATGAGTATTCATAATTTTAGTACTAATTTTTATTATGAATGCCATCGTGAATTTAAAAGTGGTATTGGTCAAAATTAAAGTTGAGGGGCTTATTTGGACGTATTCAGTAAGTTCAACAGCAAAATAAATCATTAAGCCCAATTTCAATGCCAAACAACTGATATGGACAAAATTTATACTTAATTTGTTACACATGGCTAGCATTAAATAATCTGTATTATTAATAGAAGCCAGTTATGACAAAATTTATACTTAATTTGTTACACATGGCTAGAATTAATTTGCAAAATAAATCATTAAGCCCTATTTGAATGCCAAACAACTGATATGTCAACATAATAGAAGCCATTTATGACAAAATTTATACTTAATTTGTTACACATGGCTAGCATTAAATAATCTGTTTTTCCTTTTTTTTTTAAGGATAATCTGTCATTTAATTAGTCATCAACGCGAGGTTCGACCGAGTGGTAAGTGGCTCGTTTTAGTTTAATCAGGTCTCAAGTTCGAGATCTTGCGTACGCAGATGACCCTATTGATTGATTCATCCATGAATCTGAATTAGTCAGAGAAAAACTCTGAATATCGGGTGGGATACCAAAAAATCTGTTATTTAGCAGTGAATAAAAAATTGTACCGTACCAGCCTATTCAACTGGTTGAACTGGGAATCGGTGGCCAATTTGGTACCGTAACATATTGAATACCGTTTGGTCAACGTATCGGCATTGACCCGGTTTAACCGGAAATACCGTACCGGTTTGACCGGTTTGACCAGTTTGACCATAGTCAACTTTTTTTAAAAAAAAAAAATTTGAAATATCAAAAAAATCTTGCAAATGGTGAGAATTGAACTCAAACACACTTTAAATGAAATCAAAAGACTTAAACACTCCACCAAAGTGTTCCTTAATGATTATATAATCATATACTTCCTTCGTTTCGAATTGAATGACCACTTTGTAAATGGCACAAAGTTTAAGGAAAAGTGGTATTTGGGTGGAGATTTTACAATTGTATATCCTTAAAAGTGAGTATGAAGTGGTGGGGTCCCATTAATAGTTAATTTTTAAATGAAGGGTAGTGTTGTAAAAATGTTAGACATTTTAAGAATGTGGACAATATTTTGGAACAAAAAAAGGTGGCCAGTTAATATGAAACCAAGGGAGTATTATATTTATCTTATACTAAAATCTAGTTTTTTCATAAAAATTTTTAAATGTTTCAACTCGACAGTTGAACCGGTCAAACTGCTTACGGATGACTAAACTGGTTCGATCGGGGATGGTTTTTTATTCATTGTTATTTAATCTCGTATAATTTGGAGATTCTTTGTCCGTTTGTAATCCGGACGCTTAATAGTAATGAATTGAATTCATTTTCTAAAAAAAAAAGAAGTGTTTAAGGATATTGGGGGTAATCATATGAAAAACCTATAAATTCCACCTATGATTATTAGCTAAGGTCATGTTTAGTGCACCGATTCACCGATCTTTTTGCCAGTGGACCGGTGCACCGGTCAAATGGAGGCTTAAGTGTAATCTCCATTTCAATCGCTGCTCTAATAATCTCATCTGTACAGTACCTAATCTAATCTGTACAGTGTAATCTCATCTGTACAGTTGCTAAACAGTGTCAATCGCACCGCTACCGCACCGCTCTACTAAACGGAGCCTAAGCTAGTTAAAGTGATTTGACTTTTCTTCCTAAATTATATACGCGTTTTTGAGTCGAGGAATAAATATGCGTTTTTGGGTCAAGGAATAAGCTTCTGTAGATTCTACAGAAATGAGTGACGGTGAAACAAAAATTCTACGGAAACGAATACCTTAATTCGGAAAAATTTTCCATATTTATCTTCTTGGAAATTGTTGGTACCTCAATTTACACTTGATGGTAAATATGTCCTTGATAATGTTAGAACAAGATGAGTGGCTCAGATTTAATCTAAACTCCTAAACTTAGTCAGATTTGGTGCCACCATAATCATAAATCAATTAGGAAAGAGATTTTATTTTCCTAATTTCCTAATATTGGTCCGAAATTAAGGAAAAATTATTGAATAATAATAATTATAGCTCAACAATAATAGTCAGAAAAGAATTAAAGTCATCTCACATGATTTTCAAGTTCAACGGAGACTTAATTATTATATGACGACCATTCCTAATTTCATGAAAACACATAATGCCACATCTAATTTGGATATATGGCATGTCATTTAACACTTTGAGACTTAGTCCCAACCGCCCATGCCCAAATTTAATTATTGTCGAATTAGATCAAAATTCCAACTTTTGCATTTTGTTCAATTAAGGACAAAAGACGAAATTGATGAAATTGAGAGAGCTGGAGTGGTGCGATTTCAACATTAAATATACCATTATGATCCTTGACCTCCATAAATCATTCTGGTAAAGTTTCATCTCAATTGCACTTAGTATGAAAAACTTATTCACGGTTTTCAATTAAGGACAGCTTGGGGTGTGAAACCAATTTCACCATGAAGGACATGTCGGTTTTGACCAGAACTTTTCCCATGGTCTTCTTATGGTATTCGAACCATATTGGTGATATTTGAGCTTAATCCGACATCAGTCGTAACTTTTCTGCGGTTTTCAATTAAGGACACCTGCTTGGAAAAAGTCAAATTGGAGCTCGATATGACATCATTTGCATGAAGTCATGTTAAGAATGTCATATTAGGTTTAAAGGCAAGTCAATTTCGTGCTTAGCCTATTTTGACCATTTTCTGACAACTTTTGCAAGTCTTTCAATTAAGGACATATCGCTTTCCACCCATGTTTAGTCATTTTTCTTATTTGATCTATGTTTGATTGAATCATAGGCCAAGAATGGTTAAGTTATGATGAATTCCGTGGCTGAATGGTTTGTGTTCGAAGTTAGGATCGTTTTGGTTACTTTGTCGGCGAATCAAGTTACAATGCAAAAATGACCGAAGCCCGGGTCAAGATGCATTACGTCAAGATGGTAAAATTTGCGTCAAGGTCATGCAAGATATGTGATGGTCGGCTTTTGGTCAAGTCATGGATGATAGTCAGTGTCGAAAGTCATGTCAGAGTCTCTCAGTAACTTCCAGGAAGGTTCCTTGAATCGTCGGAGAAGAAAGTCAAGCAAACAAGTCAAGTCGGATTGCAGCATATACTTGGTGACCAAGTTTGCAGCAGACTGTCGGCCTCCTTACCAAAGCCAGGCCGCCCCCTATATAAAGGGGCCTCCCCCTTCAGTTTTCAGCACGTAACTACAACAACAAACTTGCTCCGCGCAAAAAAAAAAAAAAGTTCTGCGCTTATTTTCTCTCTGGCCCTGCGCCACTTTCTGCAGCAACCCTGCAATCTCTACCTTTTTTCATCACGAGCCAGTCTCGTTCTTCAATATTTCTATGTTTTAATCTCGTCTTAAGACGTCAAATCAACTCTCCGCGAGTTTTTCTTCTTTTTCAATCTCATCTCAGGACGTTAAAACATTTGTTACATGTTTTTTTTATTTTATATGAATAATAATCAGCTTGTTGTTTCAATCTCCTTTTTAGCAAGAAACCTTTTGAAACGTTTACTTTTGAGAATTAATTTGGGATCGATGATTTAAATGCTCTGGTTTGACTTTGATCCAGTTCCCGCAATTCACTCGCTCTGATCTATTTTCTAGTGCTACGCGTACCACCAAAATGTTTCTACAACCTCTTTGTAATTTTCGGCAAAATGACTGGCACGCCCCGCGCTGCTAATTAGTTTTTCGCAAAAACTCTATTCAAAGATATTTTTGGCGCAACATCTCTTTTTGGCACACCCGGTGGGACTCAAAAGAATTCACTTCTCACTCCGCGTTTGTCAAAAGTTTTCTTGCTCCATTTTCTTTAATTTTTTTCGTAGATCTGGTGTCCGCCTAGTCAGGCTCGCACCAAACCTCCTTTTTTCCTCCAAAACAGCATCCTCCCTATCTCGGACCACGCCGACTTTCTCTTTTCTGATGTCTACGGTGTCCACTGACGATGGTCCACACCGACGACTTCCTTTGACGACCTGAAGCCAGACACAACAACTTGTCTTCCCGCTTCTGTTTTAAATGAGTGTCGTAACTTCCTTTGACGACCTGAAAACAACAACTTGTTTTAAATGTACTTTCTTTACTTTTACTCGTTTTTTTTCTTTTTTCTACTTGCAAGATCTTTCCGCGAGATCATGCCTCCAAAGAACAACGATGGAAAACGACCTCAGGAGTCGCCGAGCCAAGTGAAAAACACCATGGCCAATCCATCCAAGAGGGCAGGCTCACCTGACCCTGAACTCTCCGTTTGGCGTTGTCTTGAAGCCATTGCAACTATCCTTAACAGGATTGATGCATCGCAGGACATGCTCGTCTAAACTTTGGCTCAACAGAGAACCGAATCACAAGACATTGTCCAAAACCTTATCAATAGGATGGAGGTTGGACTCGGCAGGCAAAACCAACATTTGGGTGCCTTACCTGTGCCACCACCACCTCAACACGTTGCAAACAACATCGTGCAGGATGCAAACAATAAGCAAGCACCACCTACCAGGCAATGGGTCGAACAACAAGCATTGGATGGGGAGAATGTCGCTGCACTTCTTCCTGACCCTGCTTTGAATCTTCCTGAGATGGTCGCTGATAACATCAATGAGGCCAACAATGTTGAACCTCTTGCCGTCGCTTATGTTCCACCACATGTTAGAAATGGCAACAGAAATGGCAATGGCATCAGAAATGGCAATCAACGCCATGCTCAACCATGACCACCTCAAGCCGTGGTACCCATACCAAACGCCCTTATTGAGGCGCAAGGACAGGTCAACCAGAATCACATCAGAGAGATAATCGAAGATATGATTGGTCCTGCTTTCAGGAGGGTTGGCCGACCATCATTCCGTAAACCTTACCCCGAGGAGTATGATCGTATACATCCCCTTCCATGAGGTTACAAGGTGCCTGACATCACGAGCTTCTCTGGAACATCAAGTGAACAGTCTACCTTGGAGCACATTACTCGCTTTATAGTTCAGTGTGGGGAAGCTAACTCTGGCTATCACGAACTACGGCTTTTCCCAAATTCTATCACTGGGCTAGCTTTCACGTGGTATATCAATTTACCACCTAACTCTATAAGGACTTGGGAAGACATGGAAAGAATGTTTCATACCCAGTTCTACAGGACCTTACCAGAAATCTCCATGGCTGGCCTATCACGCCTATACCAGAAAAAGGGAGAACGAGCTGAAGACTACTTCGCACGTTTCGAGAAGTTAAGAAATCAATGCCGTACTCCACTTCCTGAAGAAGAGTTCGTACGGCTAGCTCACAATGGGCTAGACATGGAACTCAGAAAGAAGTTCGAGGGAGTAGACTTCAGAGATTTCTTCGAAATGTCAACCAAGGTGGGAAGATATGAAGCTTTGCTATGCGAAGATCACGAACGACGGAGTTCAACTTATGGCACTTATTATCAAGAGCCAAATTTTGAGCTCGGCGTTGCAGAAATAAAGCTGATCGACCCATTGAATTCCCATCGCTTGTAAGCTGGCATAGGTCATCTACAAACACAAGAACGTCTTGCTATGATGTATCAACGTCAGGCAGACATAAAGCCATACGATGGAAGTAGGACTTATTCATTCGACGTATCAAAGACTAACGAAGGTTTTGATTTTTTGTTTAAGTTAGGAATGATTAAACTTCCTCCTGGACATGTTATTCCATCAACAGACGATCTCAAAGGCAAGGAATACTACAAGTATCAAGACTCATGGAGACATTCCACCAATAATTGCACTATGTTCAAAAACATAGTGCAGGAAAAGATTGAACATGGCATCTTCAAGTTTCCTGAACCTCCTAAGAAAGACATGGGAGTCGACAAAGACCCTTTCCCTGCTCCAGTGTATATGATGACCGTCAATTTCCCAAAAGACGGCCGACTAACTAAAGAGGCAAGGGTTGAGGAGGTCATGAACGATGAGCCAATGCAAACAAATAAGGAAAAGAGATCGAAATTGGCTACAACATCTGGTATAGCCGAATCTCAAGAGGCAAATGAGCTTTATCAGCATTCCACGACAAAAGGTCGAGCCAACAAATTCACTTTAAAAATGGTGAATGATTGGCATGATCATCCTATGGCTCCAAGATTGGTCGATTAGCAACGTAAGACCCTAAGACAAAAATCGAATATCCATCATCTGACGATGCCATGGATAATTTCGATCAACCACCAAAGTCAGAAGCAAAGAAAGGAGTTCGAAGGAAGCTGGACTTCTCAACTTTAACTCCAATCAAAGAAAGATCCAAAGATCACCTTGCTTCGAAAGCTAAAGACAACCATGGATATTGGAAAGATGAAACATACTTTCCAACTTCCATGAAAAGTCAAAAGAAATCTTCCTCATCGCTATCTTCATCTCATTTGATGCACAAACAACCAGCTGGAGGGCATGAGTCAGATTCAGAAAATGAACCACCGCCTGTGCCACGTTCCAAGAAGACTAGAAGTGAAATTCCGCCTTGGTTGAATCAAAGAAAATAAGAATACCGTGCTGCAGCTGTGAATGAAGAAATGCAACCGCGACAAAAGCAGGTCGATCAAACCTCAAGACCTCGAATGGTCAAGCCACCTTCTAAAGTCAAAAATGGAGTGTGGCGTGAAGTTCAAGACCCCAAGTTTCCTAGTAAATAGAGAAACATGAAAACTTGGAGAAAGCGTGAGTTAAGAAGGAGAGCTAAAACAAGAAAAGATGAAACTAACAAGGGAGATGGTAACAAACTAAAGTCAGATTTGGCCGTTCAACTTGTCATAGCCGAATCTCCCAAATGAAAGTAGTCTTTTACCATCACATCAAAGACAACCGTCCAAGACATGAGGCAAAGCTTGATGGTGAATAGAGGCAATGAGCCTTACAGGGCTATGATCGCCATCGAAGAGGCAAAGCTTGACGAGCGAGAGCTTAATCTTGACAGGAGAGAAGCACAACTCCAAGACATGAGGCAATCCTTGATCGACAAAGTTCATGGCAATGAAGAACATTCAATTCATGACTTAGCATCAAGAGCTCAAATGAATGAAGAAGATGTGCTACTCTTCAGGCAAATGGCTATGGATACACTAATCATTGAAGATGAGACTGAAGATGAAATATTTAGTGAAGATGAAAAGGAGTCCTACTATAGGAATTTTACTTATAGTGCATTGCAAAAGAAGCTCGAAACATGGCCACCGTTTGAGGTCACTAATAATCTGCACAACATTGAAGAAAATCTACCATATTTAGAAGATCGAAATTTTGCTTGAAAATGCAAATTTGATCATTTCCAAGGAAGAATTCAACGTAGAGCGAGTTGCACACATTGAAGCTGGAAATGCCCTCATGGCAAAACAACAGACAATCGACCGCATTGCTCGTGATTTGCTTAAACGAATTGCCATCAAGGAGAAAGAAGAACGTCTACCACCTCCTCATGATGAGGACATGCATGTTGATGTTGGTACACCTAACCAAATTCCATCCAACCAACCTTCATTTGACCAAGAAATGGGGGAAGGAGCAGAACAAGGAAATGGCGAGCAGTAAGCAGATGAAGATGAGTCTTTGCAAGCTGAAGACTTTGAAGATAAATCTGGCTCAATTGTCTTTGGACAATTCATGGTTAATCTTCACTATCATACTCTTACTTTGCCTTGCACTTTTGTGGCAAAAGAGTACAAACAAGTGGATGATCACAATCCACCCCCCATAGGGGATGTTAAAGAAGTAATCAGAGTTCCTCAAAAGGAGATTATACACTCGGGGGGAGATCGGTCGTTAACAATCATAAAAATAAACTAAGTAGATAGGGCAAGTAGGGGTCGATCCCACAGAGAAGGGTGATAGATTTTATCCGAAGATTTAGTCCTTAAAATCTCTCAAAACAAAACACAGAAAACAGAGATTGACATAAAACAATTAAACTAGAAAACAAAACAAAGTAAATTAAATCTAAGTCTATAGCAGATAAGAAAGAAAACAATAATTAAGGATATACTTCTTCACCAATGGTAGAAAACAATCAAATTAATTATGGGTCCTTGATTTAAAAGATAAATTCAATATTAAATTCATGATGATAAATGACCTAGGGAAAACCCTAACATGCTATTTAGGTAAGATTTCTCGCAAGAGCTTAAATTACCCCTTTTTCCTCCTAACTCATCGATTAGCCGCAAAGCCTTAAAGATTTGCTAGGATTCAAAGCATTAAGTTTTATTAATTCTTTCACACATGCTTAATAAATAAAACCATACAACAACCAGATAAATCTGATCACTGACATGCAAACCCAATTAACCCGCCGTCAAGCGCAGCTAATTTGCTACATACGATCAAACTCATGCGCAAGCCTTATTGTTTGGATCTAGCCAACAATCTCTCAAATTACCTCTTTACTGGCCACATAAATCAATAAAGATCAAGATTGTAGAATTATAACAGAGTTTAACATGCTATCTATCAAGAATAAAATACCAAATTATAAGAACAGAAATCTCACCATATTTAATTGATTGAATTCACCAAAGGATCAGAAGTATTAAGAATTTAGCTACCCATGGACTCGGGAAAATCCATGCGCGGCATAAGAGTACTTACAGGACCTTGGAGGGGCGAAATCTCCTTGCTATAAACCTAGGTATGCCGCACCTCCCTATGGCTATAGGGGGTGACGGCACCCTTGCCTAAAAACTAAGAAAACTAGAAGAAAAGAAAATATCTATGTGAAAAATATTTGGGTGTGTGATTTGTGATACAGGAGGTGCCTATTTATAGTGGAACTAACCCTAAGAATTCCAATCCTAACTTGGAAAGGAGTCTAGGCCGGTTTTAGGGTCTAACTTGGAGTCCAAGTTGGATTAAAAGTCATCCTAGAGTAGAATCCAAGTTAAAATAGGATCCTGAAATTTTGCTGAATTCGTGCAGAAACCTCAACGGCATTTTCGGGCTTGAAAACGGCAGAAGTGAGTCTTGGACTTCAAAGGAAAGTTGTATATCTCGGAGTTAGCTTTCCAACGAGTACTCATGGGCTTCAAACGGAGGTCTGAGCAGAAAGTTATGAATTTTCTACCAAAACTGCTCCTCAATCCTAATCCTGTTAGGACTAGAATCGGGAATCTACGGGATTTTGGTGTTTCCTTGGATTTAGGAGTCATTAATTGGGATTTTAATTCCAATTAATATTTTATATGGGTTGAGTATTTTCCCATATAAATTATCCATAAATACCAAAGCTTGAGGGCTTCTTCATGACTTGTCTTCAATTAAAACTCTAATTCTTCAATTCTTCCTCTTGAAAACGGCATCAAAATCTTCAATGGTCTTCAAGTCTCCAAATTATCTTCAAATGGTCTTCAACCACGAACTTCTCATCTCCAAATCTATGCTCAAAATTTCTTTGCTTAAATTTGTGTAAAAAGTCATCAAAATAGCTACAAAAATAGTGAAAAATAACAATTTCTCATTTTCTCATCACTTAAAGACTAAAAACACAAATATTAATAAAATAGCATATATTTAAGCATAAATGGGTCTAAAAACATAGTAAAATAGCTATAAAAATAGGGTCAATTTTGGCTCAATCATATTCCCCCACACTAAATCTTTGCTAGTCCCTAGCAAACTAGTGTAGAAAACTATGAAAAACACTAAACTTGAACACCTAAGAGACTCTATAATCCTAAACTAATGCAAATCAAAATTCCATTTTAATTTAAACTCTTCAAAAACTTTGAATGCATACACATATTAAGGATCATAATTATGAAATCAAAATAACAAAGAATTATAAGAGCATTCAATTCAAAAGATCAATAAATAACAAGCATCGTTATTCTTAAGTAACCATAATTAAAGTAGTTCTAATCACTTACCATTCATCACATCCTATAACTACTTCTTTCCATAAGCTTATGTCTTCATCTTTATCTCTATTACTCAAATGAATGCATATCACAGATACAAATCAAGGGTTTACGTGCGGGTTATAATAGATTTTTAAAGGGTAATTGTTTTTTTTTAGAAATTTGAGGTTACTAACCTCGAAGTGTTCATGATTTGGGGTTACTAACTCCCATTTTTGAGGCTACTAGCACTCTAGAAGGACTCCTTCTTTTTATTTTTTTCCAGAGGGACAATATTTCTGCAATTCCATGCCTCTTATCCTCTTTCCAAGGGTTACTAACTCCTTTTGTTAAAGAAAAGAGTGACAACAATGGATTAAAAATTTTTTATAAAGTATGCAGAAATACCTCTTCTCCTCTTGCATGAAAGCACTTCTTTTTTGAAAACAAGATTTTTTTTAACTATCCTTTTATATAAGTAGTCCCCCACACTTGTTCTTGATATATCCATAACATACTATCAAAATTGTAATTTCAATCAAGATTGGACACAAGTTCTAGAAATAGATAATCATAGAAATTAATGAACAATATGCTTTTATCACAAACTTCAATTATACCTAATCTAAGAAATCAGATATCATGCTATAAATCAATCAATCAAAGAAAATATTCTTAAAAATTCTAAGTATTCTTCAATCATAATCAAATCAATCAATTAATATATGCAAAATTTTCAAAATTTCCGAAAAAATTATGGTATATTTTAAGATTATGATGCATGCAAACTCTCTATTGACTAGACTCTCTCCCCCACACTGAAAAGACACATTGTCCTCAATGTGGAAACACATATGAAATTAACACAAACAATTATGCTATGCTCATGTGGTTTATTTAAATGCATGAAATAAAAACTAACACTAACAATTAATTCACATCAAAGAACAGGCAAGCAATTAAAGCAATAATCAAGGAAAAATAATGCAAGGAAAATTAAAGAGATAGAGTTAAAGAAAGCTTCTCTGTTTGCAGGCATAAGCTCCATCATTGCTTCTGAAACTGGACTCCTTTTGAATTCATCTTGCAATCGTCCAAATTAAGCTCTACTTGCTCTCCTTCGGGTTCTTCATGTAAAATCATTGGGTTGCCTCCCAATAAGCGCCTTTCTTTAAGGTCTTTGGCTAGACTGCCTTAAAGAAATTATTCTTCAAGGGTGAAGGAACTATGGGTATATTCCTTCAACAATTCCACAATGATTTTGAGAGTATCATTGATGGCTTTGAGAACTTCAAGTTGAATTTTATCAAGACTTGAAATCATCAAAATTGATGTGGCGGCTTGGAATGGCGATGGCACGGGCATGGCCGGTGGTGGCACGGGCTTAACCGGTGGTGGCACGGTGAATGGGCGGTAATGACTTGGTAGTGGCGTGGCAATTGGCGGATATGGCCGGGTAGAAGCTTGAGATGGCCGGGCTGATGGCTGGCTTAACCGGGTAAGTGGCGCGGGTGGCCAGGCATGGTGTACGGAGGGTAGCGCGGATGGCGCGGAGGAAGACAGGCTCGACCGGACAAGCGGCGCGGATGGCCGGTTATGGCGCGCGGAGGAGTCCGGGCGTCACCAGGTAGATGGCTCGAGTGGCCGGGCGATCGGCGCGGAGGATGGCACGGATGGCCGGGACATGGCCGGGCATGTATCTCGGCGTGGCTCGGTTGTGGCCGGTCCTATCCGGGCCATGTGCGAGGATGGCCGGGCCATAGCCGGGTATTGGCCGGTTGGGTTGACTCGATCATTGCCTTGAGCGTCTTCCTTTGGTTCTTTGGCTTCCATCTTCTGCTTCTCTCCTTGTGGCTGAACTTCTTGCTTGTTGGCATCTTTCTCTTCTATTGAGGTTGAAAACTCCGTCCTTCGGGATAATTCTTCAAACGCATAATATGCATTCTCCGGGGTTCTCTTCAATATTGGAGTGCGACTAAAGGAATCAACAAGAACTCGATCTTTGAGTCCTAATCCTCCATAGAAGATTTGGATAAGAGATCTTCTATTGTATCCATGTTGAGGGCAATCGATACACAACTTCTTAAATCTGCCCCAAAATTGGTGGAAATTCTCGTCGTAGCGTTGTCGGATGTCTTTTATCCTTTGTCTTCCTTTGGGAATCTGATCAGGCTTTGTTGATGAAGATTCTCCACTGGCTCCTGTCTTAGCAGTTTTAACACTCACAATACAAACAAACTTGTTAGAGTTCAATGGCGTTTGAGATGAAATTCTAGGGTGGATTACATCACCGTCGAATTCCATGGTCAGTGAACCATCGAATACATCAATCTTGGTATGGGAAGTTCTTAAGAAAGGTCTCCCTAATAAAAGAGAACATTGATCCTTCGAATGTTCCATTTCCATAACGAAGATGTCAATAGGAAAAATCAAGTGTTCAACTTGAATTAAGACATTCTCTAGAACACCTTTGGGATGAACCAAAGATCCATCAGCTAACTGCAGAATCACATCAGTATTTTTCAAAGGACCAAGATTTAAAGATTGATAAAAAGAATAAGGCATAACGCTTAAAGATGCACCTAGATCTAGCATAGCATTCTCTATGACTCTTTTTACCAATAGAACAAGTAATAGAAAACGTACATGGATCCTTGCACTTAGGAGGTAAACTCTTTTGAAGCACGGCAGAGACATTAACTCCAGCACTTACCTTACCTTGTAACCTTTTCTTGTTGGTACAAAGTTGCTTAAGTAACTTTGCATAGTTTGGAATTTGTTGAATGGCATCAAGAAGTGGGATGTTGACCTCAACTTTGCGCAGTATCTCCAAAATATCTGGATCATCATCTTCTTTCTTTGACTTCTTCAATCTTGATGGAAAAGGTGGCGCAGCATCAGTCTTGGAATCCTTCTTGTCAGTGGCGGTTTCCTTGGCTTTTTCCTTGGTGGTGGCGCCATCTTTTCTGGGCTCATCTTCGATCTTGATTTCTTTGTCAGGCATTAGCAATTCTTCTTTGGTGTAGCCCGGCTCTCCTTCATCTTGTGCGGCATGGGTTGGATAGGGGTTTTCCAACTCTTTTCCACTCCTTAAAGTGATTGCACTTACGTTCTCCTTCGGAGGTACCTTTGGTTGCGATGGGATCCTTTGTTGACCTTGTGTCTTGAGCTCGCTCATGTCACTAGCCAATTGACTTATTTGTTTCCTCATCATCTCCATAGCTTCTCTCAATTGTTGCATCTCGATAGCTTGTGAAGATTGTTGGAAATTAGGCCTTTGATAATTCATTGGCCTTCCTTGATAGTTACCTTGGTTCCCATATTGTTGACTTGGTTGCTCGGCTCTCCAATAAGGTTCAGGCTTCCTTTGATATGCTCCTTGCATTCCAACAGCATTGACTTCTTGCGTGGTGTGTTCCAAAGAAGGGCACTTATCAGTGTAGTGTCTTTGCTTACAAATTCCAAAAACCTTAGGCACACTTGAAAAATTCGCATTGAATAAATCAGTGAGCGCAGCGACTTGTTGATTTGTCTCTTGAAGTTGTTGCTCCAGTGAGGTGGAATGGATAGAGACTTCATTGATTCTTCTTGTATCGCCTTGTCTTGAATAGTCTTCTCGAGATCCGAATTGTGAGTGTTGGCAGCCATGTTCTCCACTAAAGTCCAAGCATCGGTAGGAGTTTTGTCTATGAAAGCACCTCCACTTGCAGAATCTATGGAAGATCTGTCAAACGGTAGTAGTCCTTCGTAGAAGTATTGGATCAGCAACTGTTCAATGATTTGATGATTGGGGCAGCTCGCACATAGTGTCTTGAAACGTTCCCAATATTCGTGCATTGTTTCTCCATGGCGTTGCTTAATTCCGCAAATCTCCTTCCTTTTACTTGATACTTTGTGAGCAGGAAAGTACTTTTCCAAGAACAACTTCTTAAGGCTCGTCCAAGATGTGATTGAACCGGTTGGTAAGAGGTACAACCAATCTTTTGCACGATCCACAAGAGTGAACGGAAAAGTTCTTAGCTTGAATTGGTCTTCAGTGATACCTTGAATATTTGTTGATGTGCAGGCAATCTGGAAATCGGTTAGATGTCGGTGAGGATCTTCTCCAGATAGACCGTGAAACTTAGGTAAAATCTGAATAAATCCAGATTTAATCTCAAAATTTGAAGTCGTATCCGGGTATCGAATTGCTAAGCGTTGTGCATTGACGTTTGGTGCAGACAGCTCTCTCAGGGTTTTAGGTTCTTCGTTTGCCATGTCTTGTGACGATGTTGAAGCAGCAGATCTAGGAGAACTTGATTGAGAACTCGAATTGGATGACTCCTCTTCTTGTTGTCGATTTGATTTCTCCTTCCTTAGTGAAAATAGTGTTCTTTCTGGCTCTGGATCAAATTCAAACTCTTTTGTACCACTACTTCTTGTTTTTGGCATGCAGATTCCTAATAAAACTCAAAAACTCAAAAGAAAAATTGTTAGTAGTAAAAGTTCTTAAACAAAATTAAAATTAAAGACAAATAAAATGAAGAAAATATTTTTTTTTTCTAAAAACGCAAGAACAAGAAAATTTTTTTATTTATGACGCAGAAAACAATTTTTTTTTCTTTTGACGCAAGACTCAAAAAAAATTAAAAACGCAAAACAAAAAGATTTTTTTTTTCAAAACGACGCAAACACACAAAAAATTAAGAACGCAAAATAAATTTCTTTTTTCAAAAAGACGTAAAATAAAAACGCAGAAAACAAAACAAATTTTTTTTTCAAAGACGCATGACACAAAATTAAAAACGGAAATTTTTTTTTTAGATCAAAAACGCAGACACGTAGACACTAAGAGAAAATTCCCAGGATTCGTCTTCAGATTAGTCTATTTTTCCTTCCCCTGGCAAAAACCAGAAAAAGTTCCCTTCCCCGGCAACGGCGCCAAAATTTATGATCGGTCGTTAACAATCATAAAAATAGAATCCCAACAAACTCCTAACTAAGTAGATAGGGCAAGTAGGGGTAGATCCCACAGAGAAGGGTGATAGATTTTATCCAAAGATTTAGTCCTTAAAATCTCTCAAAACAGAACACAGAAAACAGAGATTGACAGAAAACAATTAAACAGAAAACAATTAAACTAGAAAACAAAACAAAGTAAATTAAATCTAAGTCTATAGCAGATAGGAAAGAAAACAATAATTAAGGATATACTTCTTCACCAATGGTAGAAAACAATCAAATTAATTATGGGTCCTTGATTTAAAAGATAAATTCAATATTAAATTGATGATGATAAATGACCTAGGGAAAACCCTAACATGCTATTTAGGTAAGATTTCTCGCAAGAGCTTAAATTACCCCTTTTTCCTCCTAACTCATCGATTAGCCGCAAAGCCTTAAAGATTTGCTAGGATTCAAAGCATTAAGTTTTATTAATTCTTTCACACATGCTTAATAAATAAAACCATACAACAACCAGATAAATCTGATCACTGACATGCAAACCCAATTAACCCGCCGTCAAGCGCAGCTAATTTGCTACATACGATCAAACTCATGCGCAAGCCTTATTGTTTGGATCTAGCCAACAATCGCTCAAATTACCTCTTTACTGGCTACATAAATCAATAAAGATCAAGATTGTAGAATTAAAACAGAGTTTAACATGCTATCTATCAAGAATAAAATACCAAATTATAAGAACAGAAATCTCACCATATTTAATTGATTGAATTCACCAAAGGATCAGAAGTATTAAGAATTTAGCTACCCATGGACTCGGGAAAATCCATGCGCGGCATAAGAGTACTTACAGGACCTTGGAGGGGCGAAATCTCCTTGCTAAAAACCTAGGTATGCCGCACCTCCCTATGGCTATAGGGGGTGACGGCGCTAGAAGAAAAACTAGAAAAGAAATATCTATGTGTAAATATGTTTTTGTGTGGTGTGTGATTTGTGATACAGGAGGTGCCTATTTATAGTGGAACTAACCCTAAGAATTCCAATCCTAACTTGGAAAGGAGTCTAGGCCGGTTTTAGGGTCTAACTTGGAGTCCAAGTTGGATTAAAAGTCATCCTAGAGTAGAATCCAAGTTAAAATAGGATCCTGAAATTTTGCTGAATTCGTGCAGAAACCTCAACGGCATTTTCGGGCTTGAAAACGGCAGAAGTGAGTCTTGGACTTCAAAGGAAAGTTGTATATCTCGGAGTTAGCTTTCCAACGAGTACTCATGGGCTTCAAACGGAGGTCTGAGCAGAAAGTTATGAATTTTCTACCAAAACTGCTCCTCAATCCTAATCCTGTTAGGACTAGAATCGGGAATCTACGGGATTTTGGTGTTTCCTTGGATTTAGGAGTCATTAATTGGGATTTTAATTCCAATTAATAATTTTATATGGGTTGAGTATTTTCCCATATAAATTATCCATAAATACCAAAGCTTGAGGGCTTCTTCATGACTTGTCTTCAATTAAAACTCCAATTCTTCAATTCTTCCTCTTGAAAACGGCATCAAAATCTTCAATGGTCTTCAAGTCTCCAAATTATCTTCAAATGGTCTTCAACCACGAACTTCTCATCTCCAAATCTATGCTCAAAATTGCTTTGCTCAAATCTGTGTAAAAAGTCATCAAAATAGCTACAAAAATAGTGAAAAATAACAATTTCTCATTTTCTCATCACTTAAAGACTAAAAACACAAATATTAATAAAATAGCATATATTTAAGCATAAATGGGTCCAAAAACATAGTAAAATAGCTATAAAAATAGGGTCAATTTTGGCTCAATCAGGGGGCAACGATTGCGACAATGCAAAGGTAATAGTTTTTACTAAGCCTGATGAAACATCTACATACCACATTAAGCCTTTGTACATCAAGACTTACATTGATGGTATTCCCATAAACAGAATTCTAGTCGATAACGGAGCAACTGTCAACTTACTTCCTTTTTCATCATTGAAAAAGATTGGCAAGTGCAGTGACGACTTGATGCCTTCAAATGTTACTGTCAGTGACTTTTCTGGTACCGTCAAGAAGACTAGAGGAATACTCCCTACACAATTAACCGTTGGCTCAAAAACTTCCATTACAGCATTTTCTGTAATTGACTTTTCGTCAACTTACAATATTTTGATAGGAAGAGATTGAATTCATGCCAATTGGTGTGTGCCATCATCTTTACATCAGATGTTGATGTTATGGAATGGCACAGAAGTTGAAGTGGTCAAAGCCGACAACCGACCATTCAAAGTAAAATCTCATGTAGTTGATGCAAGATTCTACGATGGAACAATTGGACCTGTCAGGTTCATGGGTCAGGACAAATATGGCCGACCATACCCCATCATTTCCACTGAGCAGATTCAACCAGAAGCTTTGAAAGAAGCAATGGAAACTTTGGTGCGGCCTGACGCCATAATTCCTTACAAGCCGCTTCCATGTTCTCCAATCATCGAGGAGATACCATGATTCCATAGCCAGAGAAAGAAGAAGCGATCGACAACGCTTTGAAGAAATTGTCGATCCATGCTGTAGAATTGAACCTACAAGAACTAGAGGATTTAGCCGCCCCATCAGCTAATGCGGCTAACCACATCAATATTTTTGACGAGATCACCATGGATGAACTTGATCATGCACCCATGAAACTCGATGATCTCAAAGACGAAGTACAAGATCCCTTGCTCAAAGTCGATCTTGGTACAGATGGCAAACAAAGGCCAACGTACATTAGTCAGTTATTGGCCGAAGAAGACAAACCACGCTTTGTTGCCTTACTAAAGGAATACAAAGATTGTTTTGCTTGGGATTACGACGAGATGCCTGGTCTAAGTCGAGACTTGATCGAACATCACCTCCTAGTCACGGAAGGATATCGACCATATAAACAACCTCCTAGGAGAATGGCAAACGAGAGTCATCCTTCAAGTTAAAGAGGAAGTTGAAAGGCTTATCAAGGCAAAATTCATCCGCACCACAAGGTATGTCGAATGAATTTCTAACCTAGTCCCAGTGGTTAAAAATAATGGCAAAATTCGAGTATGTGTTGATTTTCGCAACTTGAATTCTTCCACCCCTAAAGATGAATATCCAATGCCTGTTGCAGATCTTTTGGTCGACGGAGCCGCCCAACATAAGGTTTTATCCTTTATGGATGGACATAGTGGCTAGAACTAGATCTACATAGCAGTGGAGGACGTTTCAAAAATAGCATTTCGATGCCCTGGAGCCATTGGCACTTTTGAGTGGGTAGTTATGCCTTTTGGACTCAAAAATGCCGGTGCAACCTATCAGCAAGCAATGAATGCTATCTTCCATGACATGATTGGTAAGTTGAGGGAAGTTTACATCGACGATGTAGTGGTTAAGTCACATAATACTCTTGACCACCTCGATCATTTACGACACTCATTTGAAAGAATAAGGCAACATGGATTGAAAATGAATCTATTGAAATGTGCTTTTGGTGTTGGTGCAGGTAACTTTCTTGGATTTTTGGTTCATCAAAGAGGCATCAAGATAGACCAAAACAAGGCAAGAGCTATTCTACAAGCCCAGCCGCCCACCAACAGAAAAGGACTCCAACGTTTCCTTGGTCAAGTCAACTTCTTACGAAGGTTCATTTCCAACACTGCTGCTAAAACTAAGGCGTTTTCACCACTGTTGAAGTTAAAAGACGGAGATGACTTCCAATGGAATCAAGAACATCAAAAAGTTTTTGAGGCGATAAAAAACTACTTGATATCACCACCTGTTTTAGTTCCTCCTAGAAAGGATAAGCCTTTATACTTATATGTATCGGCCACGACATCATCCATTGGATGTTCGTTGGCTCAGGAAGTAGAAAAAGGAACGGAACAAGCAGTGTACTATCTTAGTAGGACTCTCACTGATGTAGAAACCAGATATAGTCCTATTGAAAAGCTTTGTATGTCACTTTACTTTGCAGCAACAAAGCTTCGGCATTACATGCTCCACTTTAACGTGTGTATTATTGCTAAAACTGACATTGTAAAGTAGATGTTGGCACGACCTCTACTTAAAGGTCGATTAGGGAAGTGGTGTTTAGCACTTTCTGAATTTAGCTTCAAGTATATTCCTCAAAAAGCAGTAAAAGGTCAAGTTGTTGCCGACTTTTTGGCCGACCACCTTTGTTTAAACTTGGGAGAGGAATTTGAAGATGCTAATGAGGTTATGGAAGTTGCTTTGCCACCCTGGATCCTCGAATTCGACGGATCAAGTACTGCACAGACAGCAGGTGCAGGAATCGTCATCATATCACCTGATGATGATTGGACCACGATGGCTTTCCACTTAGACTTTGATTGTACTAACAATCAAGCTGAGTATGAAGCACTCATCATTGGTCTGGAATTACTTAGAGAAATGAAAGCATCATCGGTGCACATCAAGGGTGATTCGTTATTGGTGATAAACCAACTCACGCAAGAGTATAACTGCACGAGTCCATCATTGTTGCCATATAATGCGATGGCAGTACAATTACTGGACAATTTTGACAATGTAAGCATCGAGCACATGCCTAGACATCAAAATGAAGGTGTAAATGTCGTTGCACAACTTGCATCTGGCATTACTTTTCAAGACGATATCTGGAAGAAAGTGGTAAATGTTGAAAAACGCACTTTTCCATCCACTTTGGCAAGAGATAACGTGTTCGAAATCTGCAACATTGTCCACAAACATTCCGACTGGCGGGAACCTTTTCTTGAGTACTTAAAAGACCCAAGTAGAAGGTTTAATCGACGAATTAGAACCTTGGCCACACATTATGTTTTCTTGGCCGATGAACTATAAAGAAAAGACCTCGATGGAGCTCTTTTAAGATGCTTGGGTAATGATGAAGCTAGGAAAGTTGTCAAAGACATGCATGAAGACTTGTGTGGCGCACACCAATCTAGATGAAAAATGAGATGGCTTGCACGCCGTCACGACTTTCACTAGCCAACAATAATGAAGGATTGTATGGAATTCGCTAAGGGATGCCAACAATGTCCAAAATATGGCCCCATTTGGAGACTCCCTACCAAAGAGTTGCATTCCATCATCAAACCATGGCCTTTTAGAGGATGGGCGATTGATCTAATTGGCAAGATCACCCCATCGGCCAAAGGAGGTGTGTGTTTTATTATTGTTGCAATCGACTACTTTACCAAATGGGTAGAAGATAAAGCAATGAAAAGCACCACTCACTCAGATGTCAAGAGTTTCTTCAAATAACACATCATTTATCGCTTTGGAATTCCAGAGACGATTACAACTGATTGTGGTACTAACTTTGATGGAAAAATTACAAGTGAATTAGAGAAGAAATTCACCTCAAGTTTATTAAATCAACACCATATTATGCACAAGCTAACGAGCAGGCTGAAGCCTCAAACAAAGTCATGATTAGCATCATCGTGAAAATGCTGAAAGATAAGCCAGGCAAATGGGATAAATCATTGTCAAAATCCTTGTGGGCTTATCGAATGTCACAAAGATCATCTACTGGAGTAAGACAATTTAGTTTAACCTCTGGCCATGACGCTATGGTACCTATGGAACTATTAGCTAAGTCGGCCATGGTTGCTTTTCAAAATAACTTACAATGGTATGATCATAATGACGCCATGATGATCAAGCTTGAAGATTTAGAATCAGAAAGCCTTGATGCATTGAATCATCTGCAAGCACAAAAGAGAAAAGCATAAAGGTACTACAATAAAAAAGTTCGTCATAGAAATTTTTTCGAAGGCGAGCTAGTCTGGAAAGCCATTTTGCCTATCGGAGTGCATGTAGATGGAATGGGAAAATGGTCGCCCAAATGGGAAGCACCATTCCGAATCAAGAAAGTGCTAAAAAACGGCGCTTATTGGTTGGAAACAATAGACAACAAGTCGCACCAAAGATTTATCAATGGGCGCTATCTTAAAAAATACTATCCGAACACCTGGGAAGCAAGAAGTGAACCTCAACCTGAGTTCAATTCATTACTTGACGATCCTGATGATATGGCCATGAGTCAACTTACGACCATCAGCTTCACCAGTATGTAGTCAGATATTGAAAACGCTTCGTGGACTTAGCCGCCCTAATTGCGTTTTCGCGGCTTTAAAATAAAACAAAATATTTTTATTACTTTCGTTAGTAATGAAAATATTAAAGAAATTGTAACCAAAGGTCATTTTTAGTGACAATAACAAAGCAACACATTGCCAAAGGCTATGTTTGGCGACGAGAAAACAAAAATCCATCGCTAAAAGCATAAAGGTGTTTTGGAGTTTGTTTTTATTCAAAATTGCAATTTGGCCATAACTGAAAGGTTTGGGCCGAAAATCTTAGGTTGTTTGGAACTTTTATTGGTTGCAAATAAGTCCTTTTTGCAACCAATTCCAAATTTAATTCCTATTTTGCCTAACCTTTATGGTTTTTAATCAAAAAGCCATTGGATTAAGGTTATTTTTTGGAATCAAGTTATTGTTGGTTTGCAAAGAAATAACCACTTAATTGAAATTGAGTTGGAAAAATCCAATACCACCAATTAAATTAACAATTCAAAATTACTTGAAATACAAAACCAAATAAAATATAGGGTATGGCGTCTCAACAAATGCCATCCTAAAATAAAAGTCACTTATGCAAAATAGTTGGCAAAATACATGCCACCAAGATTAAACGGAAATTGTTCATGAGAATAATGCATTAGGAAAGCTAAGTTCATTTTGCTAAAAAGGAAAATGGACTCTCAGGGCAGTCATAATCTTCTGAAGAACCTTCTTCATCTTCATGAGGTTCATCTGGATTCACCACATCAAAGATGCATGGGATGTTATCCTTCCAAGAATTGAACATCATCTCCAAAGTAGCTAATTGAAGGGTTTTGGCTTGAATATCTTCATCTATTTCATCAATATTTGATAAAGAATTAGCTGGTACCTCAATATAATTGCAGTTAGCAATTGCCGCATTATCCATGTTAGCACCGAGGGCGGCAATTTTGGCTTTCATTCTAGCAGCCTAAGCTTCGAGTTTGGCCAATTCTTTTCGAAGAAATAATTCCTGGTAGGATGGAAGAGTCATTTCTTGGAATTTTATAAGCTCAAGTTCAATTGTGCTTCGGTAGGTCAAGTGTTCAACTTGAGCCAAGCGAAATTGAACTAATGATTCAGAAGCTTGAGTATATTCAACAGCAAATGACTTGAATTTCTAACGCCAAAATTTAGCAAGATATGGCTCTAGCCTTGGACATGAAAGCAGGGTTTTGATGTCATCTTTGATCAGATCAAATTCTTTCCTTGATGCATGCTTGGCATAAGAAAGGAAGGAACCAATTTCACGAAGAGCCATTTCCAATTCCAAGTTGGACAGGACCTCATTAATATCAGTTGCTGCTCCATTCACAGCAAGAAAACAAAATGGTCAGAAAATCATGCTAGCTAGTCATGTTTGATTATTTTTGTTTTGCTTCAAATTAATTATTTTGGCAATTATTTTACATAATATGCCAAAATAATTCATTTTTATTAAAATTTTTCCAAATTTTTGGCCTAAATTGCAAATAGGCCGAAACTTAGGAAACCCTGTGGACTAAATAGCAATTTTGCCGCCCTAATTTTCCTACATGCAATTAGGGTTTGCGGCATGGCTAGGGTTTTATTCCTCATCAAATTTTGATCATGATTTCATGTAATTAACTTCATGATTTCATGAATTGATCTAATTTGGTATAAATTTTTGGCAAAATTAGGGTTTATGCCGAAAATTACATGAAATTTGGACTACACCTAGGTCGAATTGTTTCAAGTTGATCTCATGAGCATGTCGAAATGCTCTAAACCCTAATTCATCATCAATTCGACATGCTTGCATGATTGATCTAGGGTTTGCCGCATATATGCCCTAAATTGCTCAAATTGAAAACAAATTGAGAAAATTAAAGCTTGTACCTCGCGGAGATGCCGAATTGGGTGTTACCACCTTTGATTTCAATGTTCTTTGAGCATGGGTTGGAGCATGGCAGCTGCTGGCCGAAGTTGATGAATTTCCTCTTACTTTTGTTGACTATTTGGCTACATCAAGTGAGGGTGAGCTTCGACTATGGTTGCTTGGTAATAGTGCAGGTGATCAGACCAAAATCATACACCTTTTTATTAGTTTTTTCATATGCTTTTTGAGTGTTTTATACTTGATTATGCCTTATATTGGTTATAATTGTGTTCATAAGTGTTGACAATGAAGAAAAGTGCAAATCATCAATTTTGTACCTTTGTAGAGCCTTTTTGGATGATTTTATGACACAAATA